>JASANC010004199.1:0-19114 GCA_030248135.1 Theristus sp. LFF4_11
CTAAGTAAAAGCAATGTTTTTCAGCAAACGCAGTTTCTTCTTTTTTTACAGTTGCTCCCGCCCAAACACGTTTTTCCCCTCGGTTATGATATGACAAAAACACAAATCATTCTTCTTCTGGTGATCGTCATATTTTTTGTTCTCTCCAACCATTGTTTATGGGTGGGTAAAGTTTCAGTCTGAGAAAATGTAATAACTGCTTTTTTACACTAAAAATCTTTTTACAACTGTACGCTTTGAGGACAAGCAAAAGAAATGAAATGAAAAACTGAAGCGCCGGTTGGGAAGATTTTTTTCTGTTCTATTCAGTATTTTGCAGTTTTTAAAAATGTTTAGCTGTATAAAAAGTTTCTGTCATCACAGGACCGAAATAAACAGTCTGTTTTACAATTACAGTATACACTTTTGAAATGGAACACATAACGGTTGAAACAGTGCCGTTCTACAGTATGATTGTGTCCCCCTGTATTATTATTGCCAATGGCCACTTGAGCTGTCACGGCATTTGGAATCAATCGATCTGAAATTGTGCCACCACAAGAATCAGCGGCAAAACCACGCACGGATTTTTACGTATCTGGATAGCTACTTTTATTTTCGGGACAGGAGACCGAGCAGACAGGAACACCGGAAACCACTTCCGAAACTTTGTTTAGCGTGTTACGGTCAACGGACAACTAGTGACCTGCAAATGACCGACCAATGTCGGGCAAGGCGAGGGTCGCGCATTGGCAACAGCCGCAAAACGTCTCCACGAGTGGACACACCGTGTCGTTTTTTGTCCCAAAGGTTTTAGTGAATGGCCTTGAGAAAGATGTGGCACTAAAAGTGTCACCAAGAATGGCGTCCAACAGAAGCGAGTGTTGTGTTCGAGTGTCGCCGAAAGCTTCCGACTCAATTCGTAAAATCAATCAAATTACGTCGCTTCCATCGATTAGTGTTTTAAATCTATAGGCTCACACTTTCAGCTCACCCTGTAAAACTACATTGTATACACGGTACTATCCATAGTTTCGACGAATATTTTATGCGACTCCAAGAATGTCGTCCTTTTGGTTTTAAAACTGAACGGGTTGTGCAACACGTTTACGTTTGACATGTTATGTATGTCTGCTTTTTCGGCCGCATATTTTGACAAGCTATCAGCTATATGACAGCGAAAAGCCGTGTTAGTCTAAATTGAAGTTTTTCTTCAGATGTCGGTAAATGTAATCCAATATATTACGGTGGTATAATACAGCAAGCGCCCGACGAAAAGCGTATAGTATACATTGAAGTGCGAGTAAAAATGCCACCGTGGATTTTTTGCGAAAACCTTCGAAGTTATTTTGTAATCGCTCGGACATTTGAGACACAATAACCACGAATGGTAATTACATTACGACGCGGCAACCAGTGTTTCTATAATTGTTGCCAATGATTCTCAACAATTTGCACGCTCCAAGATGATGTCGTCATTGCTGAACGTTCTCGCTTCAATTGTGCTCGCCGCAGTATCCGAAGGTTGGTTTTGAAACTCAATCGAATGTACAGAGCGGTTAAAAAGCATGTCTTCAGTTTGAAAAGACCAGACTAAAACAGTGTACTGAACTCTTTTCTGTGTGAAAAATCTCGGTTATTTGGAAGTGAATCAGCACTTTTGTTCATAATAGCAGTAAATCCAGCACAAGAAAAACGACTAAAAACGCTTTGGGACCGAGAAACATGCAAACGTTTGAATCTTTTTGCAAAGTGCGCACACTATCTGGTTGTTTTTCAGCGCTGAATCTCCACTGTTACCAGTGCATCAACAACGATGCGTACCTGGACGCTGCGCTGCGCAGCACCATCGCCAACCAGCGAGACGTGTTCTACTGGCCGATCGGTGGTCACGTGAAATACGATCAATGCCATCAAGCGATCGACGCCCGTAATCACCAGCTGAAAGTGTGCCCGGCCGAGAAGTGTGTCACTGTGTCGCCAAATGTTCAAGGTTGTCCAGTAGAATTTGAAAAAAATTATTATTCCAACCGGGGTTATTTTGAGCTCTCTGCGATACTGCTATTACGTGCCAGAAAAAGACAGTAATTGAAAAAAATATGAGTCATCAGTTGACGAGAAATCTGCCTCCTGCCAGTAATCCGTGACCGACCACTGACTGTACGGCTGTCTCGCGGTGCGGTGGATCACCGTGGCGATGCTGTTATTGGCCTGAAAACGCTATCTCTACGAAGCGCTCACGCTTGCGTGCTGCACCGCTTGACTTGTTTCAATCATCAATGTCATTTTTTGCCACAAAACATTATATAGTTTGGATGAACAAGGCCATGGTATTGAGTTTGGCACGCAGTTCCGTTTGTTAAGCGTGCGTTCTTCACTGACGATTATTGCGTATCAGAAAAAAACTGTGGCTGTTCCGGTTTGTCTGATGCGGCCCAATGTATAAAGAATGTAGATTCACTAAAGTGACTCCAACAGGCGCATCATCGTTTTTCCACTTGCCGAGCTTGAAATTCAAGATTTGACGCACAATCAAACTCCAATTTATGGGCAATCAGCTGGTTTGGTGATCGTGTCATCCATGCTTTCTTTGCAGGACAAACTGCAATGCCTGCATAGAAACCAAGCATCACACGCGAGCACCAACCAATCAGCTGATTGCCTACAAATTAGAGTTCGACTGTGGGTATTTTCGTTTCATTCTCTCAATTTGCAGGTCTGAATTTTACGGTGCGTGGCTGCGCCGATCGACTGCTGCCGTACGATCTGCGAAAGACCGAGAAACTTGAACAAAACAAAACCACCTGCTTTTTGATAGGATCGAAGCCACGGTTTCGTGGGAGGCCGGGTGGGCAAACAGAAGGTTTTTGGTTCTTTAAAGCTGAAAATCTTGCGTTTGGCTTAAAAAACGCCGCAACTGATGCTTTCGGTTAATACCGTCCATCTGGCTAATTTGTACTACTAGCTGACTGGTTGGTTGCACGCACATATGCAGTTGATGCATGCGTTCTGTGCAGGCAAACGCCGCCTCCACCGCAATGCCTGTGCAGAGTGCATGCTAACAACTAACCAATCAGCTACACGTATTTGTGTGTATCAGCCAGATGGATCGTACTTTGATTGTACATCAAAGATTTACAGCAAAAACTTGCAGCGCTGTCGTACGTGCTGTGTCAGTGCGCGGATCGCACGACCTGCAACGACCGTGGTCAACCGCCGTATCTGCCGGTTGAGTTGTTCTTCAAAGCCTCCAACAAGAAGCCAGTCAACAACGGTGACGGCAACAATAAAGCGACTGCTGTGTCGTCGGACACAAGCGCACGGATGATCGACAGAATTTTCGAACTGAGCGAACTGCAAAAGGACGAGCGCACGGTCGCGATGGCAACCGCAGTCGACGGCAGTGGTGAACAGAGTGAGGCGATCTACAAATGGGCGCAGCAATTGGACGCTGACGCCACAACAACGGTCGTCTCGAGGGCTGTGCACAGCTGTCTGTCGCTGCGTGGCATCACTGTGCTCTCGACAGTTATCCTCAGCATTGTTGCGATCGCATTCGTCTGAATCCTCGTGCAATTGCAATTTGTGTAGCTTACAACAATTTCTTCCATGTTTTCAATTTTCTGTCAAGTACATTTTGTGTTGTTGTTGAACCGTTCCTGCGCTCTTGTTACATGTACAGTACATACTGTACGGGATAGACAGCAATCGTTTTATTCCTTTTTTCTTCCGCCACATCTTCGTGACTACACAGTGAGAAAGAAATAAAATTTGTTCACAAGATATCTGACTCATTTTTACTCCAGAGGCTAGCATCATGCAAATGTAGCTTTTCTAGAAAAAGTGACCACTAAATCATGCACCAATAGTGATAAACACGAAGCGGACAGCCGCTTTGTGCATGTCATAGTTAAAACCAACATGTTTCATTGCCAGTAGTTTTTGCCAAGAAACACCTTATGCTTGCGAAATAACACGCGCATTCGCGACTTCAGCTTGTCGGTCATGATCGGATGTTTCGGCGGCTTCTTTGTTACGATCTCGACATTTTTCATGCCAAGCATTTGCGCTGCCACTGCGTTTCTGTCTCTGTCACTGGCGTTGACCAGGCCGAGTGGATACATGTAGTGCATTGGCATGTGAATGCTGCGCTTGCTCGTCTCGTCACCTGCAACCGAGTTTATGCAGTAATCTATTTTGAGCTAAACACTTTTCAGTGAATTCGCGGATATTTGTTTTTCAAAACCGCTAAGATCCACCACGGCGCAATTTTCCAAAAGACACTTGCAAGAACTCACGTGTGTTTTTTTTGAAACGACTGATTACCGGTGATTGAAAAATTTTCATATTTGCAACACGATGTCTGAATAAAAAGAAATTGAAAGAGAAAATGAAAAAAGAAAAGGAAAACAAATTGAAACGGAAAGTAAACCTGGTACGTTACAACTGCCTAATCCGAGAGCACAGCCGAGCACCACAGTCAACCACTTCAGATGTTGCGATTTCATTTTTTTAAACTTCGGGTTGCAGGAAATTGAAATGTTCAGCGTGTGCAGTTGTTCAATCTTGACCTTTGTGTTGTTTGATTTGCTTGCTCATGTGAACGTTTCACTTTTGTTACGCTGAATAAACCTGAAACAAACAAACAAACGCCTTTAAAACACTTTGGCCATGTTGGCAACCGAAAGCAGCAAAGAAAAACGAAACATTACGACTATGATTTTTTAATCCCGAAACTCAAGGCATTGTAGGTGTAAACAGTTTTATGCGTGACGCGGGAATCCAAAATTAGCAAGGTGATCCGAGTCCCCTAAATACATGTAGGGCCAAGTCACCTAGGCGACTTTGAATTGCCTGCCACAGAAAGATTGAAACTAGTTTCCTTTCACAGTTGCAGAACCTAAAAAATTGATGATACACGACGAAATGCCACTGTTCTTCTTCAAGGTTTTATCTAATCAGCTCACAAAAACATTTTGATGAGTTGTGGTTATCCTTTTATTACTTCTTGTTGGGTCAGATTTTATGAAATGTCTTGCGTGGGGTGCTTTGGGCGTTTTCGTAGCCCACTGAGAAAAAAAATGTAGGCGATACAGCAGGAGTCATTGCTTTAAAATTCATTCAGAAGTGTTCCTGGCATTTCGCAACGGCAAAAACTAACTGCGAAACTTCCTGCGTCCGCTTTCTCATTAATCCCGTGTTATCTGGTGTGTTTTTGTGACGCATGTTGGACGTAACTCACGGACGTTTGGTGACGTCGGTAGATTGTGACGACGTTCTGAGTTCTGACTCACGACCTTGGTAGATTTTGAGGCTGTGCTTCTGTCTTCTAGCTTCGAAGTTCTGAAAACAGCTGCCCCAGTTACAATATGTGCTGTCAAATTTTGATTGAACACTCACTCACAACTACATTATCTAAAAATGCGGGAGACGCATATAAAAGGAGGAATATGGCCTTGTGTAAACAGTGAACGACTTGGCTCGACAACGCTTTTCAAGTCTTTGATGTGGTACACACGGATACAAGTACATAAGAGTCATATTTTTGCGCCGCGTTTGTTGCTTAAAAGCTTGCTGAAAAGCGCAAAAACTTTAGTTTATATATTGAAGTCCTCTTCAGTTTAGTCTAAAATCACACCATGTGCGAAATTCTGTAAATTCTGTGCAAAAACAGAAACATCAGAAATTGCAAAACATTGCTGCATGTAGCTTTATCGTTGTTGCTAACGTACGCACCGCTGTGCACACAGCAGCACCAGTGCAAAAAGTGTTGTCTTTTCCGTTGATTTTCACCCTTTTTACCAAACTCTTGTGACAGGATAAACCGGTGAGTCATTGCCTTTGCCACAGAAGGAGACCTTGCGTTCCCAATGCCTCTGCGATACACTTTGTGCAAACCAGTGTCAGCGATCTAAAGTCTGATCGTTATTTTAGTGGTTTTAGTGGTCGCTAAATGCTAGAAATAAAGCAAATGTGAAAGTTTCATTTGTCTACAATGTACGAGGGTTGCCATGTGCAACCGAAATAAAGAATAAACGGCGCAAAAATATGACTCTTATGTAATTGTATCCGTGTGTACCACATCAAAGACTTGAAAAGCGTTGTCGAGCCAAGTCGTTCACTGTTTACACAAGGCCATATTCCTCCTTTTATATGCGTCTCCCGCATTTTTAGATAATATTCTGACTTTTACATAAGCCCCAAAAGTCGGACCAAAATCACAATTCGTTGGTCACACATTCTTCTAAACCCCGGACAACTCAGGTTCTTCATTTTTCGTTTTTATGCCGATTTCTCCCATGCTATTTCTACGGCCGATTCGCCCAAAATCGTCACGATTCAGTACCTAGAATTGCTCACACAAGAAAACTAACCCAGAATCCGTGATCAGCGCATTGAATTACTATGGAAAACACCGTTTTTTTGTGTTTCATTTCTGGACCGATTTCGCCAATTTCCACGTCCGATTCGCCCGAAATCGTCACGATTCAGTATCTAGAGTTGCTCACATAAAAAACTAACCCAGAATCCGTGATCGGCGCAATGAATTACCATGGAAAACACCGTTTTCTTGTTTTTCATTTCTGGACCGGTTTCGCTAAATTCCACGGCCGATTCGCCATAAATCGTCACGATTCAGTATCTAGAGTTGCTCATACAAGAAAACTAACCCAAAATCCGTGATCAGCGCATTGAATTACCCTGGAAAACCCGTTTTCTCGTTTTTCATTTCTGGACCGATTTCGCCAATTTCCACGGCCGATTCGCCAGAAATCGTCACGATTCAGTATCTAGAGTTGCTCACATAAAAAACTAACCCAGAATCCGTGATCGGCGCAATGAATTACCATGGAAAACACCGTTTTCTCGTTTTTCATTTCTAAACCGATTTCGCTAAATTCCACGGCCGATTCGCCCGAAATCGTCAAGATTCGGTATTTAGAGTCGCTCACATAAGAAAACTAACCCAAAATTCGTGATCAGCGCATTGAATTACCCTGGAAAACACCCTTTTCTTGTTTTTCGTTTCTGGACCGATTTCGCCAATTTCCACGGCCGATTCGCCCGAAATCGTCAAGATTCGGTATCTAGAGTCGCTCACATAAGAAAACTAACCCAAAATCCGTGATCAGCGCATTGAATTACCCTGGAAAACACCCTTTTCTTGTTTTTCGTTTCTGGACCGATTTCGCCGTGGAACACGGCCGATTCGCCCGAAATCGTCACGATTCAGCACCTAGAGTTGCTCACGTAAGAAAACTAACCCAAAATCCGTGATCAGCGCATTGAATTCCTACGGACTAGACATTTTCCCTACATTTCGTAGCTCAGACAAAATTTGTAAGAGTGAAAAACTGATACCCAGTCAAAATGCTACAAACTTTCAAAAAATGCACAATTTTGACCAAAAAAAGTGCCCGGGCAAAAAAATAAACCAAATTTTTAGAATCTACAGATGAAATTACCCTAGGAAACATTTGTTCAACTGTGAAAGTGTCCCAGGTAAAAATTGAAAAGGCGAACACTTAAAACCAGGTTGAAACCGTGCGAACTTTTAAAAATGCCCAATTTTTACCCAAAAACAAGGTTGTGTCAAAAAATTAACCTAAACAGCAAAATCTATGGATGAAATTACCCCAGGAACCGTTCTTGTTCGACTGTGAGAGTGTTGCAGGTAAAAATTGAAAGGGCGAACACTTGATACCAGGTAAAAACCCTTCGAACTTTTAAAAATGCCCAATTTTTACCCAAAAACAAGGTCGGGGCAAAAAATTAACCCAAACAGCAAAATCTACGGATGAAATTACCCCAGGAAACATTTTTGTTCGACTGTGAAAGTGTCGCAGGTAAAAATTTAAAGGGCGAACACATGTTGATTACATACCTGAAAAAAAAATAGATAGAAGAATAATTAACATTAATTTCAGAATAGGTTTTTCGTGTCTACAGCGTATGAAAAGTAGTCGGATAAAAAATTTTTCGCGGCTCCAAGCACAACTTTGGGTGTTCGTTTCGTGTGCACAGAACCAAGTTTGTGGCTTATACTATGGAGGCAGCGAGCAAATTTGAAAAAAGCGCGCGAGAGGATAACGGCTCATACCGTATTACCCCCATTAAACCCCCCCCCCACCATTAATCCCCCCCACCAATAAACCCCCACCCCCCCGACCAGTTTCCAAATAATCCCCCCCCACAAATAATCCCCCATGGGGGTTAATTGGAAACCTGTTTGAAACACATACCCAGCGAATTCAGTGGCTGAATGCAGTGACATTGGTGAAATTGTGCTACCAAAGGCCCCAAATGGATGAGTTAATGGTAATTTCATTACAAAAGGCTGTTACAAAAGGAAATCTCTGTGAAAAGTAGAAGTTTCTGCAACTTTCTTGCCTGTCATGCAAGGTATTTTTGCCATTTTTCAACAAAACCCCACCCCTAGAAATGTTTGTATAACAAACCCCCCCCCCCCACCAATAATCCCCCCCCCACCAATAAACCCCCACCCCTAAAAGTCGCTGACGTATTAATCCCCCATGGGGGTTTATTGGGGGTAATACGGTATTATGCGTGATGCGCTCTCCGCTCGCTACGCTCGCTCGCGCATCCGCATGATTGTACAATCGATTCTGAATTGAATACTATTGAATTGAATTGGTTGCACTTCGGTGCAGTCAAATTCTGATGTGAGCACGCTGCTGCGATTTTTTTTAGTTCAGCTGCATTTAAATGGAAGCTCAGACACTCAAAGACAATCACTCTTGAGATGTGCGTTCAATTTACATTTGTGCGGATTGAATAGAACGAATAAAGATAAAACTTGTGTGCACTAAATGCTTTTCAACGAAAACGATTGTGCGATTGATTCCATTAAATCGACGCTTTAAAACCAAACAAACGTTGAACACGGGTACTTCTGCAAAAAATTAGTTCACCGATTGTTCTCTGCAACTTCCGCAGTCACTCTACATAACTTCGATCCACAGTTCATTTCTTTAGTCGTCGTCGTCGTCTTCGCAAGTGTTGTCGCGTAATTGAGATCGTGACAAGACGAGACCTGACGTGGACTTGCCGTGCCGTGCCGTATGAGGGCAAAAGAAGACAAAAGAATTGAAATTGCATGCCAGGTTTTCAAAATGAAGATTGAAACTACCTTTAGTGCAACAACTTTGCTGGTGATCAGGGTTACATTTGTATCTGCATTCAAAAAAAATCGTATTAAAGCCTGGTGAATCAGTACCGATGATGTGGGGGGAGGAGGGGGGGGGGGTTGGGGGTGGTCATTTCCCGGTGTGTACTCCAGCCGTCCAGCGACCCAACATTGCCACGCCACGGCTAGGGTTGGTGCCCATTGCCTAAAATTGTCTGTTGTTTTTTATATTGAAACCGATTGGCGATACTGAAGTTCTGACGTTCGAAGGTCCCGTTTTAACATCTGACTACACTGGCCGTGTGCTATCGGACCACTCGATACATAATTTATTTTCACACACACCGGCACTGAACACACGCAAAACAAACGAGCAAGCAACGTACCCGTGCCACTATAGTCCATAAAAATGCACATTTCTTTCGCGGGAATTACACATCCAAGCGAAAACGTCAAAGCTAAAACACCACCGGGGAAAAGTTGCACTGTTGCATTCGGTGCACGTAGCAAAATTGTGCAATTAATTGAAGATCGACGAAGGTACATAAACGTAGTTGCACGGCCGCAACAACGCAACTTTTTTGCCCAGTGACGGCTCAGAGAGCACACAAAGCCAGAATGTTGTACATGTGATGTTGGTTTCCGGAGTTTATATCTCGATAAATTTCGTATCGTCGATATGCGCAGCAGATGATGAGCTTCGTCGGTGAGAATTGAAAGAATTTTTTTTGAATCGGCAATTTTACAGGAGTACGGCGTTTTGTTGCAGGCGTATATTTTGTTTTTAGCCGCCATGAGTATGCATGGCTCTTTTTGTGACTAAAGTTTCGCAAGGCTTGTTGAAGCTTTCCATACATTGCATAAACAAGTACCATTCGCTTTTTCGTCGGGAAAACCGGCACAACACCGATACACATGCGTGTGACTTTTCAACGACCGGCGGTGCTTGTTGCGGTTTGTGTGTGCTGTATGTGCTTGTTTACGTGTGCATTGTTCAAAGAGTTTATTTTCTTTCTATGTGCGTTGTTTTGGTGTAGAGATGCTCTTCCAATTGCTCCGCGTTTCTTATGCTTGTCTCGCTTTCTTATCTCCCCAGCGGGTGGTTCGGCGGTAATGTTGTCAGCGGAGGAGGCTTCGGCGTGCAATGCCATACTTTTTTTGGTATTTCGCTTTGGCACACACTCACACGCCATTCAAAACAATATACCATGAACACGGAAAACACTGTAGCAAGATAAGCGTTTTAGCAACATAATAATTTCGAATGTGTCGAGGACAAGCTTTATAAAATTGGCTGTTGCACCAAATAGCCGTTTTCTCCAAGTGCATCCCATTCGCTCCTCCCTCCATGAATGTGCAATGGCACGCCGCACCCAATGCCAGTTGCTTGGTGTTGTTGTATCAGTTTATACATTGCAGCAGACACGTTTTGACTCCGTCCACGCCGCGCATATGCGCAACTGAAATAATACGAAAGCTGCATTGGTGGTGTGTGTGTGTGTCTGTGTTTATGCTGAGCAGCGCAGCTTCAAGCAAAAATGATTTGCTTGTGTTTGTGTTCCCCTCAGCCGAACGCCAATATGGGGGATTTGTACTGGTTAAAGCCAGCAATAGGCATTTTTGCGGCCGCATGTCTACCCCATTTTGAGATTTTCGAAAGTCTTTGTCTATCGATGGTCGTCTTATTTCGACACCACTGCACCCAGCATTACGCATTTCTTTTGACCACCACCACCACAAACACACGTTTCCTGCGTTATTTATTATTACGTCTTTATTGCAGCACTGGTGGTTAGCTAACCTCTTTTATTTGTGTTGTTCACAGCTTTTTTGCCTTCTTTATTTTTCTCGTCTGCGATCTTCTCGTTTGGCCCTCATTGGCAAAGAGTGCTTCATTTCAATGAAGTTTGTGATGCGCAATTTGCGTTGTAACAAAACGTTGAGAAACATCTGTGCATGCAGCGTGTGATTTTGATTTAGAGATATTGCACTGGTCAGAAAAAAACAAACGTGTAAGCTCGTTTCTCTTGGGTTTGCGCGCGCGCCCGCTTATGTTTTTTTTACGATCAACCTCATGCGATTGTATGCGATGCACATTTTTTTGTCAATTGCCAGTGAAAACACGACTTCGTGTAACGGGTTTTAAAATAATACCCGTGCAACGGTGTGATTGTATAACAATAACACGGCGCAACAAGCTATCGCAACACGGCGCGGTAACTCAAATCGATAACGATGAACGATTTTCCTTCAAGGAGGCAAAAAATTTCTTGTTCGGGCACCCCAGAATTTTGCTGCCCCGCCAGCTGTTCTGAATCAAAGGAATCATAAACATGCTTTGACTCCCCTGCTTTTTTCGTCTCATTCATGGCTTTAAAAAGCGCTGGCATCACTTTACACGGCGTCACTTCGCCACACATCAATGAAGCAGAAAAAAACATCGCAGCTTCACGTGCTAAAGTGACGCCTTGCGCTTCAACGCGCGCGAGTGCATGAATGCGCCTTTACTAAAGAACTCCAGGTTGAACATACGAGTTGCATGGGCGATCATCTATGATACCACGAGCGCGGGTTAGTCAAGCTGGACCGGATACTGGTGCGACCCTTTTTCACTGCAGTGTGCCGAAGAAAAATATGGAAGGATTGGCCATTTTTGGTTGCACCATTACGTTTTGTGGATCCCTCCTTGGCTGCCCACTCTTCAAGTGGTCCTGATTTCTAGTATTATCGGCACTTGACCTTAGAGTAGACACTCCAAGGGGGTGCCTCACGCCAGATGCAGTGCGGCTTAGGCCACTCACTGATCGCGGCGTCGCCTCACTAGCACTGGTCACAACGTGAGGACTTTTGGTACTTCTACTTCTAGGCTTCTGACTGTCCTGGCATCTCAACATGGACTTCTTATTAGCATGACTCACAGAACTGGTTGTTAGAATCGCAGTGTTAGCGTCACACATGCGTTATGGCCTCTCACTACTCGCTTCCTCCTTCTAGTCTTACTGAAATAATAATAAAAGAAACAATAAACAAATAAACTATTGCAGGTTACTTACGGTTCGAAGATTTAAGCGAGGCCGGCAGTGTTTACACCTGTCGCTATCGGCGCAGGCAGTGAGTTGTCGCCCAGGTAGCCCAGGCGCCTCTACGTCAGGCGCAGTCCTGGACGGATCGTGTAGTCGCCTTTGATGTGGGACGACCACACGGTACCTTTGCTCCTAATCATAAAAGACGAGTCCAATCGGTGTTGGTTTCTTCGTTTATTGTGATGTCGGATGCAGAAATACAAAGAACTGTTACGAGGACACAACATTAAATGCACAAAAAGATGGTAAACCAATAAGAAAAGAGGTGTTTAACTGTTATAACAATGGTGTGTGACAAAATAAACAAAATAGTTTAACATTCCAGTTGAGGAAAGAAGTCGGTGCCAGGTGTGGACCTGACAGTTTGTTCAATGACCAACACAATCTTTAAAGAGCCCTGGGGGAGGGGTGCATTGAATGTTGATTGACTTTCAACAAATCAGCAAAACTTTCATTAAAAACCTTTTTTTCTGGAAACAATGAATGTTTATTGGATAAAAGGTTGGCATGTTTAAATTTATGGCACGCAGTTGAATCACTGTTCACTATTACCGCAGCATGCGGATCAAACATGAGTCTGTTCATATGGGAGATTAGGATCGCTATATTGGTGCGAAACCCAAAAAGGCGAACATAAATCGTAAATCTGGCACAAACACATCTACCACGGATAGATTCAAATCGCAACCTTGATTCGCAAACGCACGTTGAGACACACGATCCGTTCCATTACAACTCCTTGTTTACATATCACCACATTTCAACCTTCGACGTGAACAAAACTATGGAATATATACGAGCTATGATACCACCATGAAATACAGCGACCCGATCCGTCGTGTCGCTTACCAAAAAGTTCTAAGTCCAAATATACGATAAAACCATGACCACAAGTTTTCGCTCGTTTTTCCCGAAGGCTTGTGGAATTTTCCCGGTCCTAATTCGGTTTTAGCGAGATGAAACTGTCAAACGCACATACTGTCTTAGAAAGAGCGGTGCGATTTCAGCCCTTCCTGCACGAGACGACGCGTCATCAAATGTGAACGCACAAGCACAATCAATCGATGGCGTTGTGTAAGGGGCATTTGTTTATTTTCACGTGGCTTCGTGTCTCTCTCTCTTTTGCTCGTTCTCTGTACACAACGCGTTTACGAGTACGATCGATCAGTTGAGAGCCGCGCCGATATAATGATAACCAATAAATAATCATAAAATATTATTCCGATGTGCCACACAGTCAACCCCACTGGCCGCGGCTGCTGGCTTGCTTTTTTTTAGTTTTCGCACTGGAAATTCATACAACGCACGCTGTCAGTAAAAACCTGTTCAACATTATTTCAATTCTCTCTTTTCGCTAAAGCAAAACGCGTTTTTTCACTATTTTTGCTATTGCCACATATTGTGCTCTCTGTTTTTGGTCGCATGTTACACACGTGTCCTGTAATATTATATTTTTATATTCGTGCTATATGGAACGACAGTTGTACCGTGTGTTTATGATATTATATTATTTTTCATGCTACATTATGCAGTGTCAGTGGTGATTATTTATAATCCACTCCAATAACGGAGAACGCAGCAAACGCCAGCAAAAACAGAAACACAAGAACATTTGTCCTTGCGCGCGACAACCGTCGAGTTTTCAAAACGTTGAAAACAAAAATCTGAAAAAATTGTTTCCTTGAGATAAAATAAAATCTTCAAAACGTGTTCCAGTTTGTTTCGTTTCGTTTGCCTGCCCGTTCCAACAAGTTAAAAAAGTTTGCTTCTGTTTCTTGCGGCGCGCCTTTTGCCTTTTCTCTTGTGCGCAACTGCGCACACATTTTCAGTTTTTTTTCTTTGCGCTGCCATGCCGCTACGAGAAAAAAGCAGTGCACTCCGCAAAAAAACGCAAAGCAATACATATGTATGCTGTTTGTTGCTGTGCTGTATTTCAGTATCAGCGATAGTCTGTCTGTTACTTACCCCGTATTTTTGTTTGTTTTTTTTCACCGATCACCGCAGCGATGCATAACATATCACATGTACTGTGCACCAGCATGAGAAAGTACGCATTTTCAGCCGCGTTTTTTCCGTTTTTCTCTCAGACTGAAAAGTTTCTCTCTGAACGCATGGCACGGTACAACAAATAACAATGCGTTTTCTGACTAAATTTTTACCGTACACAGGCAGGTCGCTGGTGCTGCAACAGTGTTCCATCATCTTCATGAAGCGTTCATGAATGCCCCGCAATTGCCATAATTCACTCAAAAGGCCCGAATCAGGGTCTCACACACAACACCAAAGTATGGATCACCATTCGAAAAGGATCACAGATTTTCCACGTGTACTTTTATTGAACAATTAAGCCGAAGATGATCAGCATTTTTACACGAACGCGTGTCGGATTGGCATCATGCTGCTGCTGCCTTCTGCCGTTGATGCTGAATGCGTATCAGATCACAGGTTTGCATTTACACACTGCGTGCGGGATGATTCGCTGCTTTTTCAATCGCTTTATCAATTCTCAATGAAAATTGAAAAATCTTCCAAATGCAGATTGTCAGTTTTGTGTAACTTTACACTCAATGCCGGCTGATTCAGTAGAATTGCATGGCAGAGTTGAGCTGGTTTTTTATTCACGTGATAAAAAATGTACCGGTCATTGTATATTTTCTTTCAACATCTTTCCTTGGACATGAAAACGGTTTTTGGATTTCTTTCAGACGCCGTAAGCGAGCAGCAGGTGCAGGTGCAGGCGTGCTCCTACTCGGAGGACTTCTACTTCAAGGTGCAACCAAAGAGCATCACTGTACGCGACGGTGGCCGTGCGTTCCTTGAGTGCGGCGTGTCAAACCAGTGCGATATTAGATTCCACGTGAGTGCTGAGTGCAGGCGAGCAACACGACACTGCTGAGTGGAATGCTGAGTGCAGCGAGCAACAGTGCAGTGCTGAGTGGAGTGCTGAGTGCAGCGAGCAGCACGACACTACTGAGTTGAGTGCTGAGTACAACAAGCAACAGGGCAGTGCTGAGTGGAGTGCTGAGTGCAGCGAGCAACAGGGCAGTGCTGAGTGGAGTGCTGAGTGCAGCGAGCAGCACGACACTACTGAGTTGAGTGCTGAGTACAACAAGCAACAGGGCAGTGCTGAGTGGAGTGCTGAGTGCAGCGAGCAGCACGACACTACTGAGTTGAGTGCTGAGTACAGCAAGCAAAACACGACACTACTGAGTGGAGTGCTGAGTGCAGCAAGCAAAACACGACACTGCTGAGTGGAGTGCTGAGTGCAGCAAGCAAAACACTACTGAGTGGAGTGCTGAGTGCTGAGTACAGCAAGCAAAACACGACACTGCTGATTGGAGTGCTGAGTGCAGCAAACAAAACACGACAGTACTGAGTGGAGTGCTGAGTGCAGTAAGCAACACGACAGTGCTGAGTGGAGTGCTGAGTGCAGCAAGCAACACGACACTGTGAGTGGAGTGCTGAGTGGAGCAAGCAAAACACGACACTGCTGAGTGGAGTGCTGAGTGCAGCAAGCAACACGACAGTGCTGAGTGGAGTGCTGAGTGCAGCAAGCAACACGACACTGTGAGTGGAGTGCTGAGTGCAGCAAGCAACAAGACACTGCTGAGTGGAGTGCCGAGTGCAGCAAGCAACAGGACTCTGCTGAGTGCTGAGTGGAGTGCTCAGCTGAGGAGGCTGATGATGACATTGAGAAAACGAACTTGCTTATTGCTTAGTCTGTTCATTCTCTGTTCCTTGCACACACGATTGGGAAAAAATCCGGCGTTCTTGGAACACAGCACTTACTGAAATCTTTAAGATCTCGGGAACGTAAACGAACGAACGGAGATTTTAAGCGATTTTTAGGCCAACCCGGAAAACGTGACGTCACGTGATTTTTTTCAAAAAGCTTTGATCCTGAAAAACTGTAAATAACGTTTGTTTCAGTGGACGTTGAACCACAAGAGCGTGGCGAACACGACGCGTCGCTATCAGATGGGCTCGAACCTCGTGATCACACGGGTCGACCGCACCTTCGACGCCGGCGACTTTCACTGTATTGCCACGTTAACGCGAACTGGCCTTTCGAAGGAAAGCCAACCTGCGCAACTGCACGTGCTTTGTGAGTTGTTGCGTTTTCTTTTGCTTCTTCCTGTTTTCCACAGTGCACGCATCAAGCCGTTTTGCTAGTGCCGAAGAGCCTCACTCGGAAGTCCGGCGCCAGTAGATTTCATTTCATTCAAAAACAATTCTTCAACGAAATCCTTTCAACAGTTTCACGCGCACACGCGAAGGGTGTTGAAAAAAATCATCCTCCGCAGTCGATTTCTGCAAGGCGTTTTCAGACTGTGTGAAATCGCAGTGGGGGCGGGGGGCTTGTAGGAATTCCAGGGCTGTTCCTCAATGTGAGTGGAAAAACGCACACGAAAAAGTTTGTTTTTGTTTGGCGTGCACTGTGTGTGCCGATTGTGTTGTATGAATAGTTGCGCACAAAAATGCTCCAGACCCACCCTGTGCGTTGTGTAGCTGCATTCGAGATCGTGGGTGAACGACACACACAACAAACGACACAAGAGAGAGCGAGAGGGGGCAGCCGCCGAATATTTGCCTTTGATCTGTAGCGCCCACCCGCTAATCGCGTGCTCTCGTACAAGCGCGCATTGCTTCTGGTCTCGATTTGATTGATCGATTTGTCTTTTTGTGTACACATTTCATTTGCGCCCGGCAAAATGCGCACACAGTCACACGAGCGAACAGCGCAGTCGATTTATCATTTTGTGCTTTCTAAACGCGCGCGCTCTCCGGCCCCGGGGTCGCCGTGTATTTTGCAGACGGACACACCGCCGCACAAACATATTGTGCAACACACAACAGACGCAATGCAAGAGCAATTCCGCTGAAATTGAAACGCATATTGCCTGTGGGCTGCGTTTTTTTTTGACCGTGTATGGGACGAGCTTCCTCGTGTGCAGCGATTTTTTTGCTTTCCTCTTTCGCTCGTTGCATGTTTTTGGAATATTGGTTTTCGACTGACAAGAACTGTCGATCGAATACTTTTTTTACCAAACCAAGCAGTTCAGATTTAAACAGAACAAAAATAACGACTGGTGGTGTTGTGCTGTCAAAATTTTATCGGCAAACGCTTTTGTGGAGAAAAGAACAAATTTCAGTGTCGGTTGAAATCGAGACCTTTTCCTTTGCAAGGCCGATATGGACGCGTGCCATTTCTGCGTCGTTCAATTTCGCAATGTTTATTTTTATGATTACAATATTGTGTGAACACGTTTTTAATCCGTGTGGTTAATAATATTAGATGAGCCATTTGTAAACGAGAAAAACCAAATCAACGATCGTAAATCAGCCAGGATGTTTGTGTACGGCTGTTGTTTTTTTTGTAGCAGTGACCCCCCTAAATCGCTTTCAGGGCATACGGTCGCGCGTGCAAACCAATAAATCGTTTGAAAGGCTGTCGGAGTTTTTGCTACAAACGCCCTTGCGTCTTGGGTCTTTTTCGGGGCCACACGCCCCAAACGGTGCAGCAAAGAACAGACTTCGGTTGCCAATTTCAGTTCGTTCAGAATGTTTCTTTGTCAGCTTTTTGACAAAAAAATGGTGATCAGTGATCGGAACCATATACGTTTACTCGCATGATAAAAGCGTCTGCAGGGAGAATAAGAAGCAAAAGACGTTCACAGCAAAAAAACGCAAGCAAAAACTCAGTCGCAATGATTACGAACGACCTCATCACGGTCTCTTTTTTCACAAATCCTTTGGTTCAGGGCTCAGCCAGAACGTGTCGGTGCGTCTCGAGCGGCCGACAGACGAAACGGAACTGCAAGACGGTCAAGCGAGTGAGCTGCGACTGGTGTGCGTGGCGAACGGCTCGGACGACATGTTCTACCGGTGGTACCACAATGGAAGACAGATTCGGAACCGCAGGTGTGTCCGCATGGCCGCATTCGGTCGTTTACGGACTGTAAAGACGTTGCTTTCCAACAAAAAAGGCTCAAAATTGTGAAACACCGCGCACCACAGCGGTTCAGTATGCAACAAAACGGTTGCCCCAATGTCGAAGTCTACGAAAGCGTACGATCATGTTCTTAAACCTCACCATACCTGTTCTGTCTTTTCTCATTGTTTCGTAATTCTAACGCCACTACCTGTTCATCCAGCAGTTCAATCATGATGAAAAACATGACGTGTGCGGGCGGTCAGCCGACGATTGTGCGAGTGTCAATTGCTGCGCTTTTTTTTATCGAATCACGTTTGCTGAAAACGTGACTTTCATTTTCCAGACACGGCGGTGGCGCCGCCGATGACGAGCACGGCAACGCGAAGTACACGATCCGACGCGACACGCTGAGCGTGGCGAGACCGGTCGCTGCCGACAACGGCGTCTACAGCTGCGAGGTTGAGAACTCGTTCGGCGTACAACGAAGCAACACCAACTGGCCAATGAGCATCGCCGGTTCGTTGCTCACAGTATTATTTCCAAGAAAATCTGATGGGTATCCATGTTTACCGAATGCCAATTCAGTTGTCCTACATTTTTTCCAATTGTTTTTTTTTTCAATGCCAATTCAGTTCCTTGCTAATTGTTTTGGAAGTATCTGACGAAAAGCACTCCAGGCAGCAAGAGTTCTGCAGTTTTAAGAACACCTCAAGAGGGAGAAGCCGGTATTGAACTGTTCTTGCTGGCATTCTCGCTAGCGTGTTTATTGTTTTTTCCCTTTTGCTGGCATGTCAGAGAGCGGCACGGTTGTGGATCTGGTTTATCATGCGGATGCGCGAGCGAGCGCCAGCGAGCGGACAGCGCATCACGCATTATATGGCTGAATATTCCCTCGCGCGCTTTTTTCAAATTTGCTCGCTGCGTCCAGCGAGCATAGTATAAGCCACAAACTTGGTCCTATTCTGAAAT
>JASANC010004200.1:0-32992 GCA_030248135.1 Theristus sp. LFF4_11
GGGCAACGCCGCGCTTCTTAAAGACGACAAATCGGCAACAATCAGTAGCGAAAGCGGGACCTCGGGTGAGGGGGGGGGGGGGTGTTTGCCTAATTTTAGAGGGGGGGTCAGGTGACTTCTAGGTGAGGGGGGGGGTGCACGGGCAGCAAATTTTACTGAGGGGGGAGGTGCACTGGCAGAAAAAATTTCGTGAGGCGGGCGCACGGGATCGCACGGGTAATACCAAATTTTTGCCTTAGAAAAACACAGAAATTCTTGTAAAATACAGAATATTTTGTGCAAACAAGCTGCTTGTTGGCTGCCCTTCTTTTCTAAAATCTGCTTCAGGTAAAACACGCTCGTTGTCGGTCATTGCTAAAACGGACTTGATTTAAATCTTAATCCTAAAGCCTAATCCTAAGGCAAACCTACTCCTAATTTAATCCTAACCTAAGCCAAGCCTTTTCAGAAAGGAAGATGTCAGAACAATTGCGTTTTGAACAAGTTTTTGTTGAGGCCGGAGCGTGTGCAGGCGCGCTAGTGGATCATGAGCACGAGCATGCGGATGCGAGGTGCGCGTGCGTTTTAAAAAAGAAGCACCAGGCTGCTGGTTTTGTTAGAAACAACAAAATATATGCAGGGACAGACAAAAACGTCAAGAAAAATGCAAAAATTACGGTATTTTTGGAAAAAATTGAGAAGAGATTGACCACCGTGAGGGGGGGTGCGATCCCGTGTTTTCTCGCGGAGGGGGGTGGGGGAGTCTAGTACCCGTGTCGAGGTAAAGGGGGGGAGGGGGGGGTACACGGGTATCTGCCCGTGCACGGGCAGGAGTTTCGGCTGAGGGGGGGGGTGGACCCCCCACCCCTGGAGGGGGGTGGACCCCCCACCCCCCCGCACTTTCGCTACTGGCAACAATCAAGAGTTGACATTGACAACAGTACCGAAGGCGAAAGCAAATTCACTTTTTTTTAAAAAAATTTCATTTTTGTTTAACAACCCTACCCCCCCCACGTCTTCGGTACTGATTAAAAAAATAATAAAAAAAATCCCGATTAATTTTTTAAGTTTAAAAAAGTTTTGAACCCTAGCTTCGCTTAAAGATTAGGGCGCGATTTTTTTGTTTTTTTAAATAAAAAATCTTAAAAAACGATTTTTTTCATCAAAATTGTACTTTCATCTAAAAATGTGTTTAAGAACCTTCCACAGAAAGTGACTTTATGATTTTATGCCTAGAATTTCGTCTTTCGTGTGGACTTTGTTATACCCCTGTCAAATTCGACCCTCCCACTCCCCCCCCAAATTTCGACCTTCTCAGACCCCCTCTTCAATTTCGACCTTCCCAGACCCCCTCCTCAATTTTGACCTTCCAAAACCCAAAAACAGTAAAAAAGTGCATTTTCCAGCATTTTTTTCACAAAATTATCTTCACTTTATCTTAGCATTGTATATCTGAGTGTTGAATGTCTGCTTTTAGGTGTAGTATTACTTGGTTTTATTAAGAATTACCGTGATCTATAAGACTTGGTCTACTAATTTAACCTCGCCAAGTTCCAGTGGAGATCTATATTCACTCAGAAAATCACTGCAAGCATTCAAAACATGTTTGAACTGTTTCAACTGAAGACCGGTGCATCTGCATTATGGATAAACGCTTAGGCGTTTATGGCGCTCCGGGATTGCATCAAGTCAGGTCTTGAATTAAAGCGCCGAAACCTGCCAGGTTTAATTAGGAATTTAAGATTATAGGTTTTTTCAACTAAATCATGTTTTAAATCATTTTTTGATTTTTATTTTTTCACATTTTTAATCAGTGTCTTTGTGTGTTCACAATATACAGTCGAACTCACTAAAATGTGGAATCAGCTGATTGGTAGACCGAGCGGAGGCTGCGCACACTCCGCACCGTTCTTTTTTCGTGGATTTGGATTTTATTGAAACGTGTTTTTATGAATTTCCAGCACCCTTTTTGTGCTAAAAATAAACTCAAAGGTTAGAGACCGCGAAATTTAGAAAATTTTTATTCCACAGCTCAACTCAAAATGTATTTTTTGTTTAATGACGACGACGACGTCGTCGCTTAATTTTTGCGTGTGGACTGAATAATAAAAGCCTGAAAGGAGTGAGCTGTGCATGGTTTGCTGCGTGCACCAAGTAAATGAACACAGCAGCTTACCAAAAACAACTTGAAAACGGTGAAAATGAAAAATGAAAGCAAAGTCGTCGTCGTGTCGTCGTCGTCCGCGAAGTCGGAACGCATTTTTTTTTAATTGCGGACGCATGCCGATCGGTCAGCTAGCAATGAAACCCCCTTCAGCTGGCTACACAGCGCACTCATTTCAGGCTTTTGTCTTTCAGTTCACACGTAAAAATTAAGCGACGACGTCGTCGTCGTCGTCGTCGTCAGTAAAAAATGCATTTTGAGCTGTTGAATAAAAAAAATTAATTTCGCAGCTCTCCAACCCTTTGAGTTTATTTTTAGCATGAAAACGGTGCTGGAAATTCACACTCATTCAAAAGAAACACGATTCAATAGAATCCAGATCCACGAAAAAAAGAAGGGTGCGGAGTGTGAGCAGCCTCCCCTCGGCCGACCAATCAGCTGATTCCACATTTTATTGAGTTCGACTGTAATGTAGATCGTTTTTCTTATCATTCACACAAAGAAACGGGTTATTTTAGTCTTTTTGACAAAAAACTTCACCAATTTGACCTTAAAAACGTAATTGTAATTACTCAATACAGGCTGTAATTACTACTTGCACAGTGACATTCAATTCAATTCATTTTAATCAGTGATAAGATTTAACAGCTATAATCACAAAAAAACATGAGGCACTTTTGCAACTTTTTAATGCATTTTATTAAGGAATTCAGGAATTATGTTTCTGCATGTGTATGTATGTGTTTGTTAGCACCAAAGTAGGTCCCAATGCAGAATGACCCACCCAGAGCATTTTCCGGTTCTGGAGGAACAGGTGAGCATGGTGGAGGTTGCTTTTTTGTAGCCAACAAGTTGATCAACAGAGCTTCTAGCAACGTCCATCCAAACAAATGCAACAATGAAACGCTGGTCCGCGGTAGAACTTGTGTTCGAGTTGAGAACTGGCATTAAAATTGTCAAAATGCGGGCAACCAATTCACAGACACAAATCATAGTTGCGTTAACAGCAAATCGCGGTAACTCAAACCATGGTTTTTCATAAAACAGACCTGCAGCGCCGCAATAGCAACAAATGTGGCTGAGAAGCAAAGCACAACATATGCGCCACTGATGATGTCCAGCAATGCTCCCACGGCTAGAACAACCAAAATGCCGAGTGAGCCGGTTGCATAAAGAAATTGACTGCGTGGCCATCTCGCGTCCGCAATCACACCGCCGCATACCTGATGAATATTGTTGTGTCCCGCACACGAACACAAATTCAGTACGTAATAATGTTGCAACGGTTAAAAGAACACCAACCACTGCGATGCAGACGGGAATCAGCCAGGTTGGCGGAACGATCCAGGCAAACTGATATGTTGGTATGACCAGAGCGTTCAGTAAACCAGCAAAGAAAGAAATGAAAACGAGAGCTCGTACGAGCTGTTTGTCGGTGATGGGAATGTTTTGAAGCGTCCAGAAACTTGCCATGAATAGCAGTAGTTGAATCTGCGAATTTAAAAAATATTGGCACACAGAAACCGGTGTAACCCATCCAGAATGTAACAATAAATTGTGGCTAGTTTCAAACCATCAACCAATACGCCGTTGTCAACGGACTGTTCTCCACTGCCGCCTGGTGCAACAGTTCGTGCACGGCAGCTCGTCCGACGGACTGAATCGCAATACAAACACCGGCTGTCAATTGTGTCTCAATAACATGCAATCTAGAAATGAATTTCAGAAAGTTTTTGGAGTCCAAACGTTTACAAGAAAAATTACAGCGAATAAAATTTAGAATTTGCATATGGCAATGACAACATCGCTGAGCTCATTGCTCATTTTGATTATACGATCACAATTCAAACCTGTGCTCCATATCGTCGGGCGGTGGCTGAGTGGCTGCATCGATTGCATCCATTGGAGCCTGCACGACCACTGAGTACAAGTGTTGATAGAGAGCATAACTGCGCATCGTCCACAACCAGAGACAATGACCAAGTCGCTGCACCACGTCACGCACACGTATATGCCATGGATCTGCATTGAAATGTCTGTTAAATACACGACTAAACAGATCAACGAACACGCAATTTGCCATTGTCACGACAAAATGCTACGTACGGTTGCAAAACACTCGCGAGAGCGTCATAGTCATACTGGAAACTATGATACGTATACGTAACATGTATTTTGCGCATTTATACTTATACATTGGAATCTGGCACGCCAATTAGCTGCATCAAAACGGTTAAAAAAATAATATTTGAACTCAAAACAGCGAATCAGCTGATTTCGTTTGAATTAAATTTCTCCTGCATCTGGATGCATGTTTTCCTGTATGCTCAACGGCTGTCACCAAAAAATTCGACACAAGCATTGCGTCTTAGCGGACATTACGGCGTTAGAAACTACAGATGTTTTGTTCTGTGACATTATCCAGCTTTAAACTTTGTTCAATGTAAATAGATTTGAATTTGATCTTTAATTGCAGATGCACGGCACGGCACGGATGATAAAGAATAAAAGGAGAAAGTTGAAAAAAGTTTACCAAGGTCTTGTTCGCTATGTTCGTTAGGACTGCTTTCAACCGGATCATTTTCATTTTGATGGTTCACAGACTGCATGATGATGATTGACAGTTATTATTGAATCAGTCAAATGATGTACACAGCGACGAATTACGTTGGTATGCCAACACCAGTGTTTTGATTTACTTACCGAGACAAGATACGGATTTTCTTAGCCTTCTTATTTAAAACAACAAAACTGCAGTTAAAACTGCTCCATAGTTCCTTATTAAACGCCCACTATTTGAGCTTCAAATGTGAATCAAACTGCTTGTCAATCGACTTTTGGCTGTTGTCGATTTGTCGTCTCGAAGAAGCGCGGCATTGTCCATCAACAACAACGCGAACCAGTGCATTTTCTATCTGAAGTGTTCAATAATTTACTATAGAACACAGAAAAATCATTTGGAACGATAAACACGACCTGGGTTTGGATCCACATGCTGCAAAAGGTAGGTCCAAATTGACGTTGGTTTGGAGGATAATAATTTTCATAAAAGTTTTTGCTAATTTTAAGGGTTAAAACAGTTTTATTTTGTTCTGAAAGTTTCATATTCGAACTCAGCGCGTCAGCGCGGTTCGAATGCACCACCTATTTTTGTATTTTTGTCATCGGATTTTCTTCCGGCATTTTGAATTTTTTTTTCAATTACCTAATTTAAAAAAATTAAAAAAAATTTAACTAACAAAAGTCAAAAATATGGGATTTTCACTTTTTTGAACCCCAGTCCCCCAATCAGTTACCGAAGACGTGGGGGTGGTGGGGGGGGGGTACACCTAGGATTAGGGGCTTTGAAAAAAAAAATTTTCGTTTTTTTTAATTTGGATTTTTTATCAAACTTAAAAGAAATTTGAAAAATTTTTCTTCTACTTTGCTCTGAAAATTCGATTTATGGCATAATTTTTTGAAAGTTCAAACCAAATTTTCTTCCCAACTTCTTTGCGTACTTAACGCCGATTGCACGAAAAAGTGGGGCGGTTTTGTATGGAAGTGCCGGGCCATGGAATCATATTCCAACTAAGGGTAGGGGGTTGTACAACTCAACAAGGCGCTTCATTTTCACTTAGCAACCATACCCTAATTCCCCCTATTTGCAGCACTTTTAGGGCTTATAAGTCAAAAAACCCTCGATTTTTTCCATTTTTCGCAAAGTATACCATTTTCAACCAGCATTTTCAACATTGGTGCAAACAAGCTAGGGCTTGAAATAGTGTGCGTTTTAAAGATCTCGCGGAGCTCTTTCACTTACACGTACACTACATAAAGGGACTTTTTTCTATTTTCCGTGGTAAGCTTCGCAAAATTACTTTTTTTGAAAAATTTTGCTATTTTTTGTAAAACATGTTTTTGAGCTCATAAACACAATTTTTTGATTTTCATTTTTAGTTCTACAGGGGGTTTTCGGGGTCGCTGAATTTGAATCTAAACTTAGCTTTTTGCCCCGGGCATTTTTTTGCCTCTAAATTGGGCAAAAACATGTTTTTTTTGCGTTTTTCAGTGTTTTTTGTTTTAGTGTTTTAATTTTATGCGTGGATTTTATTTAAAATACTATTTTATAATAGCTTTACAACCGCTGTACTTGAATCCGTTTTCATATTTTGCAACTGACCATTTGCTTTCACCCAAAAAGGGGTAAAATGCGGATTTTTTGCTTGTTTCATACGTTTTCATTCCACAGTTAAAAAAAACAATAGAAACAACTTTTAATTTTAATTTTTAATTCTCCAAAGGGTTTTCGAGATTGCTCCATCCGAATCTGATTTTAGATTTTTGCCTCGGGCATATTTTGCGCTAAAATTTTGCAAAAACATTTTTTAGCGTTTTCCAGTGTTTTTTTTTTGTTTTAAGTTCTAATTTTAAGTGTGGATTTTTTTACACGAATTTTCTAATAGCTTTACAACCGCTGTGCTTGAATCCGTTATTATATTTTGTAACGGACCATTTCTTTCTCAAAAATGGGTAAAACATGGATTTTTTGCCTTTTTTAGATGTTTTCGTTTCATAGTAACAAATAAGCTTTAAAACAATCTTTAAAACCACTTTCTAGGAGTACCCGAATGCGCTGAATCTATATCTGTAGTTAAATTTTACAATTGACCCATTATTTACCTTTATAAATGGGTAAAAAATCTTTATTGTAATTTTTCTGTAGACGTTTTTCTTTTTGTGTGCGAACTACACTTGTAAACTGTTGTTAATTTGTCTCGGGAATTTTCTACGCCGCTGAAGTTGATCTGTTTTTGGTTTTTAAAACTGGTGCTTTTGTTTACCCCAATTTTACCCAGTTGGGTAAAAACTGTCTCTTTCACCTTTTTGTTTGAAACTGACATAGTGAATGGTTATGGCTGAAACGTAAAAGTTATGGCTTGAAATGATGTGCGTTTTGAAGATCTCGCGGAGCTTTTTCACGTACACTGCGTTAAAAGCAAGGGACTTGTCTGTTACGAATCTGTCGATGAGCAAATTTGTTTGCGAAAACTGAAGCATTTTACACTCTAGATATACAAAATAACTTTTTTCAAGTTTCAGAGCCATCACATTTGAAAACGCCAACAAAATACTGATCGAGCAAAAAACTGTGGAGAAAATGAGCAAAATGTATCAAAATTGTTTAATTTAGAGCACCCACAAAGAGGAGTAAAAAAATAAACATCAGATTCGAGTTCAGCATACCCAAAAACCCTAGTTCGGGTGGCTTGTTTATTTTTAGGGGCGTTATTTGCGAGTTTTACGATAGTTTTACTTGAAAACGATGTTTTTTAAAGGAAAAACAAAAAAACGAAAAAAAGCAATTTGCAAAGCTTACCACCGAAATATGTAAAAGTCCCTTGATTTTAACGCAGTGTACGTGAAAAAACTCCGCGAGGTCTTAATTTCAAGCACATCATTTCAAGCCATAACTTTTACGTTTCAGCCATAACCATTCACTATGTCAGTTTCAAACAAAAAGGTGAAAGAGACAGTTTTAACCCAACTGGGTAAAATTGGGGTAAACAAAAGCACCAGTTTCAAAAACCAAAAGCAGATCAACTTCAGCGGCGTAGAAAATTCCCGAGACAAATTAACAACAGTTTACAATTGTAGTTCGCACACAAAAAAAAACGTCTACAGAAAAACCACAATAAAATTTTTTTTACCCATTTATAAGGGTAAATAATGGGTCAATTGTAAAATTTAACTACAGATATAGATTCAGCGCATTCGGGTACTCCTAGAAAGTGGTTTTAAAGATTGTTTTAAAGCTTATTTGTAACTATGAAACGAAAACGTCTGAAAAAGGCAAAAAATCCATGTTTTACCCATTTTTGAGAAAGAAAATGGTCCGTTACAAAATATAATAACGGATTCAAGCACAGCGGTTGTGAAGCTATTAGAAAATTCTTTTAAAAAAATCCACACTTAAAATTAGAAATTAAAACAAAAAAACACTGGAAAACGCTAAAAATGTTTTTGCAAAATTTTAGTGCAAAAAATGCCCGAGGCAAAAATCTAAAGTCAGATTCGGATTGCGCAATCTCTAAACCCTTCTGGAGAATTAAAAATTAAAATTAAAAGTTGTTTCTATTGTTTTTTTTCACTGTGGAATGAAAACGTATGAAAAAGCAAAAAATCCACATTTTACCCCTTTTTGGGTGAAAGCAAGTGGTCAGTTGCAAAATATGAAAACGGATTCAAGTACAGCGGTTGTAAAGCTATTATAAAATAGCATTTTAAATAAAATCCACGCATAAAATTAAAACACTAAAACAAAAAACACTGAAAAACGCAAAAAAAACATGTTTTTGCCCAATTTTAAGGCAAAAAAATGCCCGGGGCAAAAATCTAAGTTCAGATTCAAATTTATCGATCCCGAAAACCCCCCTGTAGAACTAAAAATGAAAATCAAAAAAATTGTGTTTATGAGCTCAAAAACATGTTTTACAAAAAATAGCCAAATTTTTCAAAAAAAGTAATTTTGCGAAGCTTACCACGAAAAATAGGAAAAGTCCCTTTATGTAGTGTACGTGTAAGTGAAAGAGCTCCGCGAGATCTTCAAAACGCACACTATTTCAAGCCCTAGCTTGTTTGCACCAATGTTGAAAATGCTGGTTGAAAATGGTATACTTTGCGAAAAATGGAAAAAAATCGAGGGTTTTTTGACTTATAAGCCCTAAAAGTGCTGCAAATAGGGGGAATTAGGGTATGGTTGCTAAGTGAAAATGAAGCGCCTTGTTGAGTTGTACAACCCCCTACCCTTAGTTAGAATATGATTCCATGGCCCGCTAGACCCCCCCACTTATTCGTGCAATCGGCGTTAAGGCGCGTTTATCAATTAGTTTTTCGTGCGTACGCACGGAGACAGAACGTAAAAAATGGCTACGCGAATTAGAATTTCGTGCGCACGACTGTCGTTCGCACGTAACGACTGTTTTGCGCGCATGATTTAGAACGTTGTCCGTGCGCACGCACGAAAACTTGTGCCCACACGAATTAGAATTTCGTGCGTACGACTTACGTCTGTCCGACACGATTGTTTTGTGCACGGGATTTAGAACGACTTGAAGTGTTCTGCTTTGGTGTGTGTGAATGGCTCACTGGACTGCCAACCGATCCGAGCTGCTGTGTGTGATGACCGGTGGACGACGTTGGGTTTTTTACTTTTACTTTACTTTTACTAAATTAAAACGACTTCACTTTTATTAAAACGACGACGAAAGACGATAGAAATAAAAAGAAACAAAATGGCACGAACGGCACATGCTGAACTCATAAAACACACCACTTTTATAATGTACAAGAACGAACCAAGGAAAAATAGCTTAACAAAGATTTAAGAAAACCGTTGAGCATCTAGGAAAAAAGTAGATGAGCATTGGAAGTCAAGCGCTCTGTCAGAAACAGCTCACCGTAAACCCGGCTTTGTGTGAGAGTGCAGACACGAAGGCTAAAGTAGGACATTACAGTACCCTACTCCCCCATACGGAGCGCCCTCGCGACGTCACTCTCCCTACGCAGCCGAGTGTCTGGTGCACTGCCTGACCTGGGCACCTGCTTCCACTCATTTCAAAACTCCTAATTGCTCCAACTCAAACGAACTGAAATTGAATCACTTGAAATCCGAGAAAATGCTAAAAAGCAAACTTCAAAAGCTAGAAGCAAAAAAGGCAAAGATCAAGAACTATCAAAATCAAAAACCTGAACTGCCAAAACTGAAAAACCTAAAAGCTATCCCTAACAAACGAAAACAAAACCAAAACTAAACTGTCACGATTGTTTAAAACTGTGATCACGCACGGCAGTCGAATTGCGTCGAAAAAACCCCAAAGAAAAACCGCCAAAACTAAAATAGAAGAAAAAGCATTAAAACAGTTCACCCTCTCCCCACACTGAAAACGGGGGTAAAACAAAACAAATAAAACTATTACAAAACTGTTACAAATCAGCAGAAGAGTATGGCGCAACCTGCACTCTACGTCGCAGTAACTGAGACCTTAAATCAAAGAACCGTGGCTAACAATAAAACTTCTACTGCGCTTCACTGCGCCACAACCAAACTTCTCCTCGCAGCCTTCTTCAGCAACACCACCACAGCCAATCACGTTTTTGATCACGGAGGCCGTCCTCCGTTCGGTTTGAGTCTCGGAGACCGAAAAAACTCCGAATCGGTTTGAGTCACGGAGACCAAAAAAAACTCCGACCAACCAATTTCCGCTGCGGCGTTTTGGCTTTCTCGAAAGCTGCCCTCGGCGAAACCCGGCCGTGCCATAGATCGACGCCGTCTCAGCTCGTATGCCGCCACAACTCCAGCCACCGCGTCTCCGTTCCATGCGACGTTCTGCCAGCCACTGGTGCGCCCGCCACTCCGCTGATCTGCCTCGGCGACACTCGACGACACGCGAAGACGCGCAGCACGCCACCGCCTCTCGTCGACGCTGACCCTCCATGGCCTTTCTGCACTGGCCCTCCATGGCCTCGGTGCACGCGACGTCGCCACCCAGCATTGTCTCGGCGGGACCTCCACTGCGGTGTTCTGCTTTGGTGTGTGTGAATGGCTCACTGGACTGCCAACCGATCCGAGCTGCTGTGTGTGATGACCGGTGGACGACGTTGGGTTTTTTACTTTTACTTTACTTTTACTAAATTAAAACGACTTCACTTTTATTAAAACGACGACGAAAGACGATAGAAATAAAAAGAAACAAAATGGCACGAACGGCACATGCTGAACTCATAAAACACACCACTTTTATAATGTACAAGAACGAACCAAGGAAAAATAGCTTAACAAAGATTTAAGAAAACCGTTGAGCATCTAGGAAAAAAGTAGATGAGCATTGGAAGTCAAGCGCTCTGTCAGAAACAGCTCACCGTAAACCCGGCTTTGTGTGAGAGTGCAGACACGAAGGCTAAAGTAGGACATTACAGACTGTCTGTCCGTACGCAAAAAGACAAATGCGCACGCGAATTAGAATTTCGTGCGCACGACTGTCGGACGACTTTTTGCTGCTTTCCGCATTCCATTCCGACCCCCCATTCCGCCATACGGGAGTCATTCGGGAGGCGCTTGCATATCATATGTGGTTCTTCGGACTCCCTGATTGATTTAGCACAACTTTGATTTTTGAAATTTTTTTTTAAATTAAAAAAACAAAAATGACGATTTTTGTTTTTTTTAACAACCCTAGTGGGGGGGGCACCGTGCCACCCCCCCTAAAACCGGGCACCCCCCATAGTTGTTCCAGAGCCGGGGGTTTGGGGGGGGCCGATATAGATAGCTGGAGCAAATTTTCCAGATAGATAGATAGCTGGAAAATATAGCTAAAACGCTAAAAAGCTATAAAAACAGCTAAATAATGCTTAAAACATGCTAAAAATCAAGTATAAATGCATATTTTAACTAAAATTAGCGAAATTTTTAAGAATTTCGAGCAAAAATGGTCAATTTTGGTCAAAATTGACTCATTTTATGTGTTCGAAGACAGAAATTTTCAGATGGATAGCTGGCTGAAATTTTTTTTTAGATAGATAATAGCTGAGCCAAAAAAACCTTTCTGATAGAGATTTATTTTATTTTATTTTAATTATACGCGCGCCGGTTCCGGAAACCCGAAGGTACCAAACTCCGGCGGAGACGGGCAATTACTGCCCCGAGCCCAATTTTACCCTCGGCTCAGGAGGGAATAGACCATCAGATGTTTGTTGGTCACTAATTTTCCACGAGTATGTCTTGTCCACAGCGAGGTTCGAACCGGGTACCTACAGATAGATTCGAAAATTTTTTGGGGGGGCCAGCCCCAGCCCCCCCCCCCTAGAACAACTATGCCCCCCCCATCGGACCCCCTCGAAAATTTGGTCGACACCCCCCGCACCCCCCATGAAATTTTGTCTGGCGGAGACCCCCCCCCCCAAATTTTCTGCACACCCTAAAAATTTTTCCGAAAATCATGATTTTTTGTAGATCTGTTTCAGTCACTCAACTGAAATGTTTGAATATTTCGAAGTAATTTGTAATTGCAAGTGCATTTGTATTTTTTTGTCTCTTCCAACCGAGGCGCTGCGCTGCGCGACGTAGCCCCCAGGCGCTGCGCGACGCTAGCCTAGGGTTAGGGGCTTTGAAAAAAAATTTTTTTTTATTTTTTTTTCGTTTTTTTTTTTTAAATTTGGATTTTTTTTTCAAACTTAAAAAAAAAATTGAAAAATTTTTCTTCTACTTTGCTCTGAAAATTCGATTTATGGCATAATTTTTTGAAAGTTCAAACCAAATTTTCTTCCCAACTTCTTTGTGTGCTTAGGTACATGTCATTATTTGGTCATTTTGACCGACGTACTCCATGTTTTTCGATTTGGATGACTTCTAGAGTCAATTTTTAGCGGTGAAATGACTTAACTGAATTGAAATATCGTTTCAGAAATCGTTTTCTTGCAACTTAGAACATGTTTTTTCAGTCGGTAGGCCATGAGATGAACATGATATTTTGTTGATTGGCGTATGTTATAGGTCTACAATGGAGTTGTGCGATATATTGTTAAACAATTGGAGCGGAGATGTTGGTTAATACCACATCACACGACCGTTTTTCAGATACCCGACAACATGGCCACATGTTAAAACTTGCGTGCTGAGCTAAACCAACGTGTTAAACTTGCGTCTGTCAGTTGCCCGCAACGTGATCGCGAAATCATGGTACGTGTTTTCGATACGATGATTTGAAGAGTGGGCTGTCGCCATGTGGCAGATAGCATAGCTGGTTGAACCTGAAAGTAAGTGTCTTGGGGGGGGGGGGGGGGGCGACCGGGTCGACAGGGGTTGCCGACTTAGCTACAGCAAACAGGAATTTTTGAACACAGTCAAATTTTGGTAATTTTCTAAAGAGGAACAACTAAGAACGGTTCAATATTCAAGTACACGTCGAAAATTGTCCTGTTTTACTGTTGAAAATGCAACTTTCCCTCTATGAAATGGACATAATTTCAATAAAACACGATTTTCGCTCTTATAGTTTTCCGGATCGTTCTGAAAATAGTCTAGATGAACTCAGCTCGACGAGACGCTTCGAACAAACCTAACTTGTAAAAAAAAATTTTTTTTTTAAATTTTTTTTTTTGATTTAAAAAAAAAATCCGGATTTTTTTTTCCCCTAACCCTACGCTAGCCTGTCCCGGGACACCCTAGGAACCCCCTATGCACATCTCTGTTGCCAAACCAACCAAATCACCAATCCTTCGATTGATTCAATCTGAACATAACAACAACACATCAGTGATAATAAAATGAAAACGCTCATTACTCAAATTCCGCAACAAAACGATGGCTTCGGTTGGTTCGACGTCCTCAAAGGTGCACTTTGTTGGGTTTGATTTTGCATCGCCTGTTTGTTTTCATCCCCAGATACTGCATGCTTGTCTGTAGTTTAGGGTTGTTAAACAAAAATCGAAATAAAAAAGTGATTAAAAACAAAAATGCCGGTTTTTTAATTCAAAAAATTTTCCTCTAATATGCTCTGAAAACTTCAAATTTGGCACAATTTTTCGAAAGTTCAACAAAAGTTTTCTTTGATATTACCTCGCAAAACCGTCAGCAGTCGATTTTGGACCGTTTTATCGCCTGATTTTAGGCGTCGACAACATCTGCGATGAAGTTTTTAAGCGTCCCAAAGCTTGGCTTACCATTTCCGATGCAGATGAGGTGACAATTCGCCTTGCAATCTGAACTCTGAGCGTCCGAGCTGCTCCGTTTGCAAGCGCTACGTTGTCTGGTTGCTGCTTCGTGTCGTGTCGTCGCGACATCATCATCAGAAGAATTGATCGAATTTCAAGCCGGTATGTTTGTCTTCACTTTAGCTGGGGACAATTAGTGACGTTTTGGGGGTCAAAACACAAGAAGAGGCATAATAACGGTTTGGAAAAAGGGTAATTGAGGTCACCAAAACAAAATCTGTAAAGTTGCGCCATACGGGAGTCATTCGGGAGGCGCTTGCATATCATGTGTGGTTCTTCGAACTCCCTGATTGATTCAGCACAGCTTTGATTTAATTTTTTTGATTTGAAAAAATGACCATTTTTGTTTTTTTAACAACCCTACTGTAGTTGTACTCGGAATTTAAAAAATTGAATTCGCTCGCATTTGAATCGTTTCCATTCGTCAGCGATACCGCCCTTGTTCGGTAAAATAGATGAATAAAACTGATGCAGATGCAGTTACAGCAGATCGGCATTGCCGTACGCCAGCAGCTGTTCAGATCCATCCATCTCAGACGGTAGAAACGTTTTGGCAGCCTTGAGAACGTCTTCGAATCGGTTGCTGAGATTCTCGACAAGCTCAACGACAAACTTGCGCACTTTCGCCAATGTCTTATTTTTTGCATCTTCTGTCGTGTGGATGATGGATAAGGATCACTATCACTTCATTCTAATTCCAAACAGAAAGCCTAACAGCAACAATAATTCGATTTGATCTGATTCTGTTTTATTTTTCGAATTCGAAATACTCCGATCATTGCGTTGTTTGTGACAAAAAAAAACTATTTGAAATTTCTTACACGTTGATCTGAAACATCAGACAAGCGCCAAGCACAAAATGAATGTTGCAGAACCAAAGTTTGCAGGCAAATCTGTTTCTGCAATTTGCAGAAATCTTCTAAAATATTTCTGCAAGGTGCAAACGCTCTAAAATTTCTGCAAAAAAATCTGGTTTGATCTCTTTGTAGGCTCCATCTAAACAGTGAGTGTCAATCATGAGGATGAAGATAAAGTCGTTGCTGTACCCCGCCAGCCGTATTTTACCAAATAGCCGGTGCCATTTTGCCGAAAATAATGTGCGAGCAGGAACAACAACTATTAAGAATGCGACAGTGAGTCGCTCAAGCATCACCGCAGATGATTTGATTCGTGAGAAAATTCGTCTCACAGGGCCTATCACTCTGGCGGAGTACATGAAATTCTGTCTCACATCGCCTGCAACCGGCTACTACGCTGCACAGGCACGTTCAGCAGCAGCAAATGCGTCAGCAAACGTGCACTTGATGCACGAGCCTGGGCGGTCTTGCACGACTGACGCACTCGTACGCAGGTCTCCACCAGCAGCAACATCGCCCAGTGCCTGTCCCGACATTCTTGGCCCTCGTGGTGATTTCATAACATCGCCGGAGATCAGCGACATTTTCGGCGAGCTGCTGGCCGTTTGGGTGTGCCATGAGCTGAGGTCGATCGGTTTCACTGTGCATCAAAACTGGCAACTGGTGGAACTGGGCCCAGGCACCGGAGCGCTCTCTGATCGCATGCTGAGCACGCTGTCAAAGCTGAGCGCGCACGCACAGTGTCGGTGTGCTCGAAAAATCTGTGGATTTTTGAAAACTTTGAACGTTTTTCAAACTCTTGTTTTTTTCAGCTTTGGCACGGCTGTGCCTTGTGGAGTCCAGTCCTCAGCTTGCTCACAAACAACATTCGCTGCTGTGCAAAAGCACCGGTTAGAAAAACTAAAAAGTACTTTCAACTTCCGTGGTTTTTCCAGTTAAAAAAAACAGGTTTTCGCCACTCATGCACGGAACACGTTTTATTTTTCAGAAGCAGCAGCTCAACAAAGCCTAGATGAGACCACATTTCTAAAAGGTACGGCGAACTACGATCAACGATCGATTGCTGTCTCGTGGCACCGTGACATTGCGGATGTTCCGGATGACTTGTTCACGGTTTGATTTGTTTGTTTCTTTTTATTTATTTTTCCTTTTCTTGTTGTTGTTGTTGTTGTTGTTGTTTGGGATTTCCTCCAATTTGAAGGGTAACACCAAAGTAATTTACTGCTTGTTGTTTTGTTGTTGTGATTTTTAGGCGATGCTTTTAGCCAGGGCTAACCCAGAGAAGCGTACAGAACGCCATTGAGTAGGGCGCCCATCGAGTTTTCTCTGTCATTAAGTGCCTATACACCCCTCGGCGGGGACTACCACCAGGCCACGAGGGTGACAACGTAAATTGTCGTTTGTTGGACGTTTTGAACAACGTAAATTTGAATGGAATGTACGTTTCGTGTTGCATATCATAGTAAAGCACGATTGCTGCACGGTCAGTAGTTGCAAACAAAAAGTAGGTGCGAAATTAGTTTTGCGCAGGTGTTCGTAGCGAACGAATTCTTTGACGCGCTGCCGATCCATCAGTTCCTGCGTGACCGTGATCATCGATGGTGTGAGCTGTTCATGGACGTTGACAAGGAAACGGGAAAACTCAGGCCAAGTCTGTCACCTGGTGAAACATTGCATCTCAGAGCACATCTGCCTGAGCACGTCAGGAATGATGAGCAACGCCTCGTATATGAGGTAAGCGCATAAACCCGGAAACAGTTGAATGGGGATGCAAAAGCGTCCTGTTGTAACGTGGATTTCAAAACTTCGGGGGCACACTTCGAGAAACGAATAAAAATTTTAAAAGTTGTCCTGCAAAATTCAGGTTTTGATGAACAATTTTTATGATTTCTGCGTTTGACTGAAAATTCTAGGATGCAAATTGCATCTTTTTGCCAAACATCATCCGGTGCAGCAAATAGCAAAAGAAGATGCAAACTTCAGCCAAGTGTAGGGTTGGCAAAATACCGTTTTTTTCAAATCGTGGTTAAAAAACCTGTATTTTTACCGGTAAAATTACGATAATTTTACCGGAAAAACGAAAGCCAAAAAGTTGTAAAAACCCACATATTTTTCGCAGCCGACTTTGAACTTGAACCAGGATTTGTGAAAACAACTTTCAGAATGCTTTGTTCAAAATATCGTGCACAAACAAAGAAAATAAATTATGTTTGGGCTTGAAAACCCAAAAGGTCAGCAATAAATCGAACATTATCTTTTGCTCAATCGTTTATATTCCACCAATTACACAGGAAAAAACCACAGCGTTTTCACCTTTCACCTTCACCTTCACCACAGTCTTTGGTCACAATAGACGAACACAATTTGCTGCAATAACGCAATTAAACCGAATTTAGAGTCAGTTCAGATCAAAAAGTGTAAGAATCAAAATTGTGTAAGAAAGACAATTTTGAGTGACATTTGGAATTTTTGAAATTTTCAGCTCAGCTCGGCAGCTCCAGCCGATTCTTGCACCTCGCTTAACAGTTCTTTCAAAACATCAGTGTCAATTTCGTCATCACATTTTTCTTGGTCACAGATTTTCTCATTTTCTCATCAAAAATGATATAAAAACTCAGGATCCGAAATTGAAAAAAACCGGAAAAAAACGGAAAAATACAGAATCGGTCTTTTTCCCGTTTTTTTCAAGGCACCAATTTTTGCCCTGGTAAAAAACGCGTATAAATACGTGTTTTTTTACCGGTAAAAACGGTATTTTTACCATGCCAACCCTAGTCAAGTGTAAGCAAAAAACCTAGATACACAATGATTCGCTTGTACCAATTGTGCAGTGTCCGTAAACCGTCAGGTGTGTCCGGAGGCAGGTGTGATTCTGAGTCAGCTGGCACACCGCGTGACGCGTCGCGGCGGCTGTGTGTTGATCGTCGACTACGGCCACAACGGCCAGCGCAACACACCTTCCTTCCGCGCTTACCACCAGCACTCGGTCGTCGACGAGCCCTGGCTGCACCCGGCTGGCTCCTGCGATTTGACTGCCGACGTGAATTTTGCTCATTTTCGCACGCTTTTGACGGAGAGCGTCGGTGCGGCCAGTGCACTGCTTTGCTTTGGTGCGATCACGCAACGCGAATTCCTCAGCAATCTGGGCGTGACGGTCAGATTGGAGCAGCTGTTGAGGCACTACAACGATGATGTTCGCATGCAGCGGCTGTTGACCGAATCCGTGAGCTTACTCGTCGACCCCGCTGAGATGGGCGATCGATTCAAAGTGTTCTGTGCGTTTCCGAAAGTGTTGCGCGAAATATTTGACGTTCGCAGATTTCCCACTGGATTCACGGGTAGTGTTGAGTTGCCGTTTGTATGAATGTCGTTTCTTTTTTATCAACGATTCTAGTTCAAGTCCAAATTCAGCTGAGTGAAATTTCAGAACACGTTCACCTATGTATCAAAATATGTAAGATGGTAATGTGAGTCTGTCAGCCAGGTCCACATTTTTACTGTCCGTAGCAACAACAACAATAACACAACTGTGTGCTTATAAACAAATAATGGCTTATCCGGTTGTAGTAATGCAAGTTCGTGAATATTTTTGTGATTGTTTCGCGAATAGCTGTTCGGCCCACAATCGCCGAGCATAAATGATCACCGTGATGAGAGACACTGTTGAAAAGCCCGTATACAACCACAAGGCACCGAGAATCAGCATTTTCAATGCGAGTTCTTCCGTTGGCGTTTGTCGGTGGCTTGTTGCCATGTGTAGCTTCGAATGCCAGCTGTAAATGAGCAGTGCTGGAACTGTCACTGTCAGAAACAGCAGCTTCCACAATGTGTACGGCAGGAGTCGTTGGGCACTGAGTCAAGGGGTCGCTTCAAGAAAAGGGGAAAACGCGACACGTTTTGGTTTAATTTTCCTCCCGTTTCAACCGCATAATATTTAGATGCAGAATACCATTCACACATATAGTCGCTCTGGATCGTAGTATTAGCTGATTGGCTGAGGTTTGTGTGAGATCAGGTTCAACAAAAAAGTTTTATTAAAAAAAATTTTGCTGTGCGAGCGTTTGTAAAGCGAACATTTGGAATTTGAGTTGGAAAATCAATGTAAATCTGGTTTATGAGTTGGGAGGTCCAGGAAAATAAAAAACAGCAGTTTTGATGGCAAACGTTTTGTTTTTGCGAAAAATGATGACGGCGACCAGGCTCCAGAGTCCAGGCCAGGCATCGTACTTCTGTCATCCTAGAAAAATTGTAAATGGCTGTGGAGCAAATTTTCCAGACACGACACATTGAACATATACAGGGTGGTCCCAAAAAACCTCACTAGCAAGCTGCGACGATCCAAAGTTGTGCTGGTACTAATGGGGTGGGAGTTACCTTTTTTGAAAAAAAAAATCGCAAACACATGTCTTGTTTTCACGGCTAGCCTAATCTTGAAACCATCCCTGGACTCTTGTGGTTCATCATTTTGTTTCGTGTTGACACAACTGACTGAGCGGTAGAAGTATAGTATGCTCGTTATCGTGACCATGGTGTACGGTATCAGTAGAAAAATTGTATGACTTGCAAGGTTGGAGAGCCAGAGAATATTGATGAAGAATATTGCAATCAGATTCGCTGAAAGTTCAACACACGCAATAACGAAGCATAGTGTTCTTAACTGAGTTCGGTTGATGGTATCGGTATCGGTGTCCGGGGTTGCGGTGTTTCTGACGGCATCGGCATCCATGACTATTGACTCCACAACGGTGATTGAGTTTGAGGAGGTGATTTGAAAGTCGCCAGACTGACAACTGCTCACAGTGTTCTTGGCCACAGTTTCAAGAATGCGCAAAAGCAGAAAAGACCATGACAATCTGAAATACTTCTTTGAGGGTACGGATCAGAAGTGGTGCTTCATTCGATTCGATGTTTTAGTTCAGTCAATTTACAAATGATTACTGTTTCGAAATCAGCATGTCCAAATAAATAGGGCTGTAATTGTTTTCTCTCCATCAAGGCGGAATCAGTCGCAAACTAAGAGTTGTTGATTACAAAAATGCTAAGATAATCCGCAAGCGTGTGTGCAAGGGAAAACGAATGAACAGAATAGCACGAAGAATCAATTAGTTCAAAAACATGTCAAATTTGGCACACAATTAAATTTCTGAACGTCTTTCATTCATTCAAATTTCGCGCGTTCCATGCACCCTGATAAAAACTGCCATGTTTACTCGGCCGTTCCGTACCAGACTTGCTGTGGGTGTAGACTTGTAAGTAAGTTTTAAAAAACTGCGCGAATTCTTGAAACTGGGTCCTGGCTGAACGAGAGACCCCGATCGGCCCGTTCGATTGTGTCCGATCCGGTTGATGGCAGCAGCTGGTTATCGATTGGCATGCTTGAGCTTGTCACGGTTTCAGTGTTTATTGTTGCTGGAATTCCATCTTGGTTTTGATGGAACACGAGATTATTTTGATTCGAAATGACGTGCATCTTTGGGTTCGCCATCTAGTCGGTAAAGCGTTTTTTATTTATTGTTCTTCAATTGGATGAGTCTGACACCTCGACAGTTTGCAGAACGTTTTTGTTCAAAAAATACGAGTAAATTTTATAGTCGGAGCTGGTTCAGGCCGTTGTAGGCTGACATTTGAATGATTAAATCTTCGTCAGACGTGTTGGTGCGTGCACAAAGTCTGAAATAAAACGCGCATATAAACGACAAGACTGCGGTCAAGTGCATGGATGCTTTCAGATGCGGAGCGTCAACAACAGACAAAAATGTAACCGCGAAAAAGTCTATTCACAGGAGACAAGCTTTGCCGGAACGAGAGATTTTTTTGTCCGCTCACTCGGTCGCCCTTGCAGACTGCTGTTGAGATTATGTATTTCAGTTCAGTCGCGCACAAAGCCGAACTACTGAATCTGGCTTCAAACGCAATCCGATTATTGTGCACATGTTGTTCGCTTCGGCTCGCTTGGTGTTCGGAAAACTTTAGTTTTTGTCATTGATGACTGATTTTTGCACTTTTAAACGTAAATAATAAAATTGTCAACAAGGTCTCAGCTGTGTACCTTAGCAATTACAAACAGTTTTTATCACACAAACTAAACAACTTTGCATCCATCTGTTGTCGATGGGGGATTCAGTTTATGTGCTGAAGTGTTGTTTCGCTGTCATTCCAATTGCTTAAAGCGCCATTCATGGAGGTTGGAGCGCGCTGACGCGCTTCACTTTGCTACACCTTCACGAAGTATGAAACGCGCTGCCCTGTCATGACGTTAACTTTGGATGATCCAAGATACAGTAGAGTGACCGGTTTGATTTAGAAACTGCAATGCACTCATTTTTATTTGATCTCCGTTATTCCCAACTGAATAACTCCAAACTATAAATTAATATCCATGTAGATAAATCGATTCATTATCTTTTGCTGCACTGCTGAATCTGTTGTTTACAAGTAATCAAATATGTGCATCACCGAAAGTTCAACAAAATTTGACACCGTTGAAATTAAAGTACTTGCACAACAGACAATAAATGGCACAGCAAATGCACCGTCAATTCCGTGACAATACATGTATCTTGTGAGTGAGCGTGTCTGTGCAGCGTTTATCAGAGCACCTTTCTCATCTTCCCTCAACGTCAGTTGCACGCCGCCGTGGACGTGCCGATTGCAGCGATCACTGCGGCACACGCACACCAAAACTGTTTCCGTTCTGTTGTGCGACTCGTAATTTGGATTCTTTTTCGAAAAGCCGCCAATCGCGCGATGCACCGGAAATTCGGCGCATCGATGAGCACGTTCGTTGTGCGCGAGGAACGCGGTTGCGTCGCTGAGGAAGCCGTAACGCAACAGACGACGTTCGCAGCCACGCATGTAAACCGGCACTCTCATCACGCCTGCACCGTTGTTGTGACAAGCACGAATTGACACGATTAGCGCACTCACTGAACGCAAGGCACCCAAACAGCCGACCAATAACCTACGACCGCCATCAGAACTTTGTTGCCAGGTACACACGAATTGTGCAACAAAACTGTGTTGCGCAACAAGCAGTAACACCAACAACAGTAACACTGGGCAACAAAACTTATATTCTTGGCTGCCGCACCATTGTCCACCACACCGTCGCATGCACCAATCAACGTGCTTAAATTGCATTTTTTTTACAGAATGAAAAGGTTTCGAAAATACAAGAAGGATGCTGTTTTACCCATGAGATTCATGCGATACAACACGGTGACACATCCGTCGGTGCACATCAGTGTGGTCAGTCCGTGGTCAGTGCTGCGTGCTCTGTCACTGCCGTCGCACAGCGGTGTGTGGCTCGCTTGCTGGTAATAGTAGTGAGATAGTTCGCCCCAATAAACATCAGCAATGTCGGACATGCAACTGTAACACTGGAAAAACTTGACATGATTGTCGTGGCCGCTGTTTTCACTGGCACGCATCGCAAACATATCGCGTGGTTTCCGTCTTGTTACGCTGCCGTTCGTTCGAAACTTTGTTGTGTCCTTGGCGCCATCTTTATGAGTCAGTTCGGCTTGTATACTGGAGAAGTACAGAAAGTCAACAATGTGATGGTTCGGTGTGAGTGTGACATTGCTGAGCGTTGCACAAAACGTGAGATGAACGTGGATTATTGCATTCAGCACGGCGCACAGTTTGAGCAGGCACGAACAGCTGACGCACAAGCGCTCCATCGATACGCCTACATTGTATAATCTCACAAAAACGCTGTTTTTTTTTAATTTTATACAATTCAGCGTAACGTACACAACTGATTTCAGATGTGGCAATTTTTTTCGGAGTGTTGGATATCAAACTTGACAAAAACCTTTTTGTCAACCTGTAAAATAGACACAAAAAGCTTCATAATACCAGTCACCAACAGACTCTGGTGCCCTCTGATGCGGAAAACATTCATATCGATTCAAATTTCGGTCTAAGCACAGACCATAAGCACAAGAAAGACGGCAATTGTTTTCAGCGGCCACATTAACGAAAAAACATACGACTCAAGTGCAAGATATTTACAGCAAGATCAATCATTGCTAAATTGCTCAGTATCGTTTCCATTTTGCTTCATAATTTGCATGTGCAAAGGTGCGGAACACCAATAAAACTTTTATATCGAAATGTTTCATGTTGGTGAAAGCACAGCAGCCCTGACAACATACATAGTATTTATTGCCGTCAAATTACGGGTGTATGCTGGAAACGAGACAAAAACAACCATGCGAAAAAGCTTTATGACAGAATATGAAACGGCGCACAGTTGAGAGATTACTGAACGAAATATGAGTTACTGAAAAGTGATCTGACATCCAGTAACAGATCTAGAGCAGAAAGAGTAATCACAATTAGATGCAGTGTCGGCAGCTTGTTGCATTGAATTCGGAGAGCGCTGTTGCAGCGGTTGCCGTGGCACGAGCAGATCTCAAGTGGCACGTTCAACGCTTCTGGCACACCTGAAATTCATACTTTCAAATCACAAGTGAATTAAAAATACTTTTTGATGAAATAAAACAACGCAACACAGCTGGAACAGCTGAAAACAAAAAAAAAACATTTGAATGATTCAACTTCTATCAAATTAAGAAAAGAATCGTTATATTCATCAGCTAACCCTTGCTTCATTTTCAAACTGACAGATTCAAAAGTGTAACTTTATTTGAGCACGCTTTCACGAGCAGCTCTCTCTTACGCCTGGATGGCAGTGGCACTTGCCTTGGAACAGGTCAGCCATTTGAGTGGCATGACACCCGGCGACGACCGTCAGGAAACGAGCCGACTCTGGTCTCCAGTTTAACGCCAAAAGTGTGGATGCACAGCCGCGAGCCACCGATTCTCCCACGGGTATGCCTTTCAATTCAAGTTGTACATCCAATCAGAAAGCAGTTCATTTGACTCGGACGGAAAATCAAGCGGTAACCGATTGCAGTGCTACCAAGCTGACCAAGCATGCGCAGTTCGAAGGTCAACGTGACACAGGTGCGATCGCAGGCCACCACGCCCATGGAGCTCGCTGGCCCCGAGCAGTCCTCAGAGAAGTCGCTCGGTTGTGCGTAGTAGACTGCGACGGAGAAAAACGGGATCAATTGACAAAAAAATACAATGCAACACGATATTTGGTGATAGCCATTGGAAGTGCACCGAGAACTGCAAGAAGAGACTGCGACTCGCTGACCAGCAATGGCCGGCCAATGTTGCTTCGCCAGCGGACTCATGCAACTGACGCACTGCAGCGCATTCGCTCGTCGGCTCTGTCGCAAACGTCGTTCGATTGAAAATGAGACATTTCTGTGGTTAGTGCCACTCGATGGTGCGCACGAAACGATCAATGAGACCCATAAGCTCAACACACCGTTCTGCATTGTTTTCCGAAACGCAACTACAATTTCTGTTCCAAATCATTCTTGCGTGCATACCCAAACATTCAAACTAACTAAAAGTTTCATGCATAATTTATTATTTTTTTCACTATTGATTGGGTCCTCCGATCTAAAAAAAATACACGTTTCAAACACCACCACAACGTGGCGGTGACACACTTCCGATCTACCTGCTAATATTTCAGCACGTGGTTTTAATGCTGTGTGATATGACGAAAATCTTTCATGTCGGGTTTCTTTTAATATCCGTTCATTTGCAGAGCACGCCACCCACTGCTGCACCCATTGTTGTTGCAATTTCCTGTGCTGCTTTTCTATCTTTTCTCTTCATTTTCAGAGAACACGTCCGTGTCCTTCTATGTAGCTTGCTTTAATGATTTCGTATAAAAGTAAATTTAGTAATAATTACAGGCAACCACCCAGTGGTGAGCAAAATAAATTGAAAGAAAACTGTAAAGGGCAATTGTGTGGTCGAAAATAAGACAAAACATGGAATGAGAGACTAATAAAGTCTGAGAAATACACAGGCAGCGCTAACGCAAGCGATCACTGGAGCGCTCTCCATTGAGGAGCCCTATCTGATGATGTTGCCCCCGGTGACATTCGGCATCACGGCCCACCAGTTCGAGGTGCGTCGTTCGTCCACGAGCGCCGAGGGCCGCGGCGTCGCCTGGTCGTGCGGGTTGTGCTGCTCCTGGCACGTGTGCACCGAAGCACGCTCATCATCCTCATCGCCACCACAGCTGCTGTCTGCTGGTGTTTCGTGCGCCTGTCTGTCTATGGAGTGCACTGCCCGGTGGTGCCCATAGTCGCAGGCGTACTCACTCAGCTCACTCGTGTGCTCGCAGTCGCCTGCGTCCGCGTCCGTCTCGTCCAGCTCACTTACGCAGTCGGTCATGCAGTGCGACTGCGTCCGGCTGCCTGCAAAAAAATAGTTCAACAGAGAAACATTGATGGTTTTCGGAATGGCAAAACGGCAACATGCAATTCGATATCAAGTCACAGAGATCTATATGAATCTGAATTATTAATGAATCAGCACCGTTCAGTGATTCATTTTGAAGCTGACCAGTTGGCGACGACGTCGGCAGAGTCGTTGAGACGGTTGTCGCTTTGCTGTGCTTCTTCGTGCCCGCTGCTGTCTCAGCATTCTTGTCTCGGTCGCGTTTCACCTGCGCACCACCACCGAGCTCACTTTTGTCAGCTGCGTTTGCTTTCGCAGCATTCACCAATTGACTGCGCGACATTGCAATCGCGTTCGCGTCTCGCTGCCTTCGTTTGCGAGCTCGCACACGCCGCCATCGTAGGAACAACAGAGCGGCGCACAGCACGACCACTAGCAGCACGCCGACAATGACCAGGCCCGCGATGACGCCCGTGCTGACGCGGTACGTTCACTACGTTACATTTGCAACAACGGGAAAAATTGAAAAACAACTGAGATATTGTGTTCACTTGGTTTTGCAAGTTTCGTTATTGCCTGCGAGCACGCAAGTCTTCAAGAATGGGCATCGGCGTTTGCAGTGGCGACTCGGTACTGACGCTTTCCTGCTGTTTGAACCAATTTGTGTCGCCATTTTGGGAATGACAACCTTTTACGTTTTTGGGTCTGGCCCTGGCCAGCATACTTTTTGCATACCTCTATCTGGAAATACGCGCATGTACACTAGCACCAAAACTTGGTGTACAGTTTGAAGGTTGAAGAAAGCCATAAAGTAAAATGACTCATTGCAAACATTGCGCAAGCTATCATCCATGTGATGTATCCAGATAACGCCGCACCGGAAGACGGTTTTTTATTATTAGCACATAAAAACATTAAAATCTGCGGCACATGCTTCAAATATTGCAAAATCTGCCACATTGAAAGAAATCGCACGAACTAAACAGCAATTGGAAATTGAATCAGAGTCGTTAGCCGAGCAACACTTCACTTTTAAACTTTGAAATTTTTGGTACAAGAGCACTCGACGACTCGAGATAAAAAAAGGCACGATCAGAGTTGTGCCGTTGAAATTTCAAAATCAGCGTTTTGCCTTCAACTGCAGTCCAATGTAACAAGCAGGTATCTCATAGTATCAAGACATTAAAATTCTGTGCACCGGACGGAAGAAGTTTTGAACGAGAAGCTAAAAAAGCAAAATTACAAGCTAAAACTGGCAAGTCGCCTTCCTTTCAACGATAGTTTTGATCTGAGTCTGAGACATTTGCCAGTCTGTCGAACCGAGGCGAATCATTTTGCACAGTTTTTATTCATCTGAACTTGCGCGATGACTGTTGCTCTGTCGCCGCTGGAACTTTGCGCTCAAAATGCTCGTTGCTCTGAAACGTTTTGAACACGTTAACAAAACAGTTGTTCGCTTTGAAGTTGGAGTGGTGCTAATTCCAGCCGCACGGCACTGCTACTTACACATTGCCATTTCAGTTTCTCATTTGTTGTCGTATTTAATATATTTTCATTAACGACAAATCAAAGTGGTTATATATTGGCAAAAAACACACAAATCACACAATAAATTTCTCTCAAAAATTATAAGGCAAACAAAGATAGAAACGGAAATTTCGGACGTCACATTTGAAGAAAGGTACTCATTTTTCATGTGATAAAAATCAAACTTTCGGAAACCTTTTGTACTTTGCACGATATTAAAAAAGCATCGATGTTAAGTGATAAATTTTTGTAATAAACTTATTCAGGATTCAGGATTCTCCAAACACACGTCTGACTGAAACAACCATGTAACGAAATCTAAAAAGAGGCTTGGAAACACATGAAAGGTTAGAGAGGAAAGTTACTTACCGTAAAATAACAAAGTTCCAGTTAATTTGGAGCAATCGTTTCTGTAAGTATCTGTTCGGCGATGTGCGAAGTGAAAAACAAAAGTTATGGGTGTTAACAAAACATTGCAACCGTTTTTCTAATACAATCGAATCAGCAGAATGTTCAAAATTACAATTGTTTTTTTAATCTACTCGTTGAACAACTCCTTCTTTTTCTGAATTTGACTATCAGCGAAGCACGAACCACCGTAGGTATAAGAGGAACCGATGAAAAATATAGCAATAACTAACCATCTGAGTGTAAAAAATGTTTTTTTATGATATGAAACACGTGCACATAACTTTGCAAACGGTTCACTGCAGTAACTTCTGGAAACATTTATGACAGTACGGTTTGTTCTCGTGTTCTTTGAAGGTGCCCTTGTTCAGTTCGCGACGACAGAACGTGCACACGAAATGCTCCGGGTGGAACTTTTTCTCCATGGCCGTGACGCAGCGGCCGCTGATCGGCTTCTCGCACGCGTGACAGAGCGTGCCGCGTCGGTTGTGGTAGTGCTGCTCGCAGAACGGCGTGCCTTCGTGCTCGAAGAAGGAGCCGCCCGCGAACGGCTTGCTGCACTCCTGCAAACAATCGCCGTGCTGCGCTGCACTGAGCACAACAATGCTGCCCAAGCATGACACAGGGCGCCGAGCAGGCATACAACGTGCGGATACAAACCAGCAGTGTGCATTGGTAGTGGTTGAGAAATACAAACAGCTGTACACATTGTTGTTCTTTATAAACCCTTAAATTGCTTGACCTTGACCTGAACCCGGAAAACTGCTGCGCAAAGCATGAGATGTAACACACTTCCAAACGATCAATTTTGAGATTGACGACTTTTCAATGGCATAAATTTGAACGTGTGTGTGTGCATGTACCATTACCGTACGGCTGGAATAAACTTTTGAGCGTTACTTTTGAGCGTTGTTTTTCAAATTTTACTTCTCGTTTAGTTGTCTCCATCTGAATTTCTTGACGAAACGTTCATTAATACAACTAATTTACCCAATTTTTTAAACTGTCCGAACTAAACGTGAGTGAAAATGCACACGCCACAAAACAGCTTGCTGCTAGAACAAATCAGCTACGTTCGTTTTAACATGTTTTTAAACGAAATCAAAATTCTGGACACGTTCAACGCTTTAAAACATGCCAAACACACGCAAGAATGCACACAAGAAAACAGCGACCAGTGATGTTTTGGGCTGCTTTATTGTTTTGTTTTTTTTAAACAATTAGTATGATTGTTTGTTTTAATTATTTGTTTAAAAGTTTTCGATGTTTTGTGAGTTTTTGCTGTGCTGTACTCAGTAAAAATTTTAGCTGAAACAGAATTGATAACGCTTCAGTAAATTATAAAAACAATTCTTAAACGTACAAACCGTTAAGATGAATTGAAACTTTTTTGTCTACGACGAGACAAATCAGACTGAACTCAGGCGCTGTCATGCTTGGACAGAATAAAACGCGCAAACCATAAAACAAAAAAGACGCAACAAAAAACGACATGTCAGCATTCCGAATCAGAGGTGCATCCGTGTCCTGATCAACATCCTGGGCAACGCAACTACCCCCGGCGCCGCCCCGATGCCATCACACTGATGCACTTCCAGATTCGTATTTTTTCGAGTGGTTATGCTAAACAACAGCCGTGCACCGCAAAGTAAAAAAAACGAACAACCCCAGAAAAGTGTAACTTTCAAACGGGGACCGACCTGACAAACGAAGCACTCTGGGTGCCAGTGCGTGTTCAGTGCTGTGATGAACGTGTTCATGATGGCACGTTTGCAGCCACGACAGCGCGGCGCGAACATGGAGAAGTAGTCCTGGCGGCAGTACGCTTTGCCTGGCAATGAGCCACTAATTGTGCATCTCCATACACATCTTGGAATTATGCAGCCCAAAAACTTGGCAACACCTAAGTTTCCGTTCACAAGTTGTCACCTAAACACCTTAAGTTGTCACAAATGAGAGTTTCCGTTCGAAAAGATTGTCAGTGAACACTTGCTTCCCAACGAACCATCTTTTTCGTGGAATCCATCTTCCCCAAAGTCGCGGCCGCAATGCGCGCAGAAGAAATGATCCAAGTGCCACGTCTTGTTCAGTGCTGTCACGCATTTCTACAAGAAAAGAAACAGTTTCTCTCATTCACAGGCAAAATCACCGTGTTTCGTTGTCGAGCAAAACATAAGAACACAAAGCTTCTGTCTATTGAGAGAAAGCAGCGAGTGCGTTTGATACAGACGGAGCGACATGCAAAGCACAGACGTCTTTGATTGGCCCGTTGCAGTACGCACAGCGCGGTGAGAACAAATTGTGATAGTCTGCTTCGCAGTACGCTTTGCCAGAGCGCTCGAAGAAATTGCGATGGCCCAGCTCTTCACCACAATGCGCGCAGACAAAATGCTCCGGGTGAAACATCTTGCCCAACGCAATCACCACCTGAAAAGAATACCGGGACTGCTCGGTTTGGAAATAGCGATTCAATTCAAATCTTACACGCAGATTCGGCGGCTTACCCCACCGTCCCATTCTAATCTCATTACATTTTACGAGTGTCACGAAACACTGTGGAAAATTGGTACTACTCCAAAGCTCCAAAAACAACCACACTCGACTATGAAGGCGATGTGTGCGTGCACAGCATCCGTTCAAAGCAAAGTGGTTATGCGTGTTGCATGGCAGGGTGTTGCGATGCGACTGCATCGAGCGCGGAGTGCAGTAAACAGTGAGCTGCGTGCAAACATCAACCACAAGCGACTCACCTGTCCAACGACGGTCTTGCCGCAGGCACTGCATTCTCCCTTTGGTATAGTGTTGATTCCATGTTTGCTCATGTCCGATTGCAGTGAGCCCAACATCGAGTCCAACTGATCGGCATGCTGCTGTTGCTGTTGCATGTTGCTGCCGCTGTGCACTGGCGACTGCAGAACAAACAAAACAATGCAATGCACACTGTCGGTGCACTCAGCTGGGGGTACGGAGGGGTCGGCATCGCAAAGCTGCATTTCAATTTCAAAACCGACAAAACGGTCATTTTTGCAAAATTTTTCAATTGTTTTAAAAACTCATCTTCCAGACTGCAGTCCAGACTGGCCGCAACGTTTGACTTGAATAGTATACGGACTACGATTTTACTGTTTTGGCGGACGGTTGCAAAGAGAACGAGTGTGTGGGCTGACGCACCACGGACTGTCGCACGATGGCCTGCTGTGCGGGCGACGGTGTGCGTCGCTGCAGAGTGTTCAGTCGTTCGTCCGGCGTCGTCGTCACTTTCTTGTTCCACTTGTACGTCAGCTCGCCCGTCGGTGAGTGTTGTTTCGTCACCTGCACGCAAAACCTGCTTTACTAATCAGCCACTTTTCTTATCTTTTCTAGTTTTGCAACTCAGTGCACGGGTGAATCACTTTCAATAGAAATTCATACGGCACTTTGAAACTGTTAAAGTGACAGAAACTCCAGACACGACAGAGTGATTTTGGTAATTTTGAACTGCTGCAATGAGCATGAAACTATTCTTTTTTCTACAGTCTATCTGGCTAATACATACAACTGACTGATTGGTTGGTTGCACACACGTGCAGTTGATGCATGCATTCTGTGAAAGCATTGCGGTGGAGACGTATCATTGCGTGCATCAACTGCAGGTGTGTGCAACCAAGCAATCAGCAGCTTGTGTGGATTAGCCAGATGGACTGTCTCTGCAAAGGCGTCGTGTCGCAGAACTGAATGCAATAACACTTAACAAAATCGAAATAAAAAAAAGCAGCTCCAAGTTTCTGACAACTACAAAACAACAAACTTTGAAGTCGGACAATGATCCCATCAAGTTGTCCAAGTCCTTCGCCACTGATCTCGCCGACGAACGGTGGCTCGGCGGGGAGATGCTGAAAAGAACAAGACACACGCGGTCGGATTCAACAGTGAAGACGAGTGGAAGTGTGTGTTGTGTTGAGACGCGCGCTTGCACAAACAGCGTTTCGCAACGTGCTCACTTGTTCGAGTACGAGCCGGAGTGCGGCCTGCCGTTCAGCTGGCTGACAGCACCGTCCAGCTCCGACAGCAGACTGTCCACGGTCGGGCGCTCTCGGCTGCTCGCTCGCTGCTGGCGCTTCACTTGCACGAGCTCTTGTTGTTCGTGCTCACCAGTGGAACTGAGATGCAACGTCGTTGAACCGCCGCCTCCAGCACCACTGCCAGCACCTGCGATTGGAAAACACGCTCTTTGCATTGCAACTAGCTCCGCAACACAGAACACATGCCATCTCAAAAATGTTCTGGGGTGAGCGAGGTAGACTAGAGAATTAGAGCGAAGTTTTTCCATTGTCGAACACAAATCATTGACGCTAGCCACGCCACATGAGGTCTTTGGCTTTTTTGTCGATGAAAAATCGGCAAGTTGGCACAAATGTTCAACGAAACAGTATTATTTGGACAGTGATAAATTTGTGCTCCATCTGCAACACGGCCGTGCGTGTCATTAATTAAAAAAAGAACAAAAATCAGCGTCGATTTTGTTTATATCACATATCGGTTATCATATAATTTCATTTTAAAAATCGCGCACATAAAAACTGATAAAAAACACCAAAAACAGACAGCCCAATCGGTCGCCGCGTCTATGAGAGACACGAGACAGAGATCCGATATTTGACTTTTGTTTGTAATAATCAAAATCTCAAAACGCGCATCAGAATTCTGCTGTGTAACATTTGACAAAGTCTTTTTAATACAGACCTTGTCTTCTTTAACAACAACATGCAAAAACTGAAAAACAACAACAACCGACAAGCGAGCATCTTGATGTTACCGAGCAGCACAACAAAAATAAAATTTCGGAGATGACGCTTGTTTGACACACGAAACGCCAAAAAAGCGATCAAACTCAAATAGAAATTCAACGAGCACATAGTCCGCTGAACTGCTGCACACGTTCTGCGCTTCACCACAGGCATAACAAATAATAAACTACCCGATTCGAATTCCAGTTTGTTTCCCAAACATCACAACCTCAGAGTAAAAAAAACGAGCGGAGACACAAAACAGGTTTTCACATTTTTTACGCCAAAATAACGGACACACAAATAACGATGGAGGTCTGTGGAGTGGATGAGATGAAGCAGCAATGAAATTGGGGTATGCATAACATTTACGTTCTATTCTGCTCTGTAGCAGTGTTGAACATAGAAAAACACACGACTTTACAATATCGGCCTTTCAGGTGGCAATGGGCAAAAGGCGCAGCGATATGCTTCAACAATTTTGAAAACTGTCCAGAACAGTTTGGTGAATTTCTGGGAGGCGGAGGCTAACACGAAAAAACTGCAGCTGTAAAAGTGAGGACTTTTGAACAGAATCAGCTACGTTAAATTAAACCTTCAACGATAGTGGAATAATGCTGCCCTGCTAACGTTTTTGCTGAACTTATTTGCTTCCACTACCCAAACATCCGTAGCCGTGCAAATGTAGTGCAAGCAATTTGATTCAAAGTGCACGTTTCTGATAGTCTACAGTTAAAAACTGAGTAAAAATTTGTCGAGCAACAACACTTTTTACCGGCACATAAAATTTATATTTTTCAATTCTAAATGAAAATGTAGTATTTTTCTCAATGGTAAACGAAATGTTAGTATTGCACGATAGACGTGATTCTGTAAAATAAACACAGTTCCCTGTTTTTAATGTGCGAAACCAATAAAACGGGCGAAACACAACTATACTTTTGCAAATTGTTTCAGTATGAACAAGTTCTTCAACGACACTAGCCAGCCAGATTTTTTTAAAATTTGTTCGAACTCTTCTTGTGTGTACCTTTCAATGTTTCAACAGTGGTGAGTTCTCATTGTGGCGGAATTGCCATTAGACAGTGATGTTATGCAGCAGTTGCTGCAGTGGCCGTCTTCACGAACGCCTCATTTACCCGTGTTCAGTGTGGCCGGCGTTTCGCGTGTCGTAGTCGTCCAGCAGCTGCTCCAGGTCCTCCAGGCCCGTGTTGTGCACCGACCTCGTGGTTGCGGACGAACTCATCACTGTCTGCCGAATG
>JASANC010004202.1:0-10980 GCA_030248135.1 Theristus sp. LFF4_11
AGTTTATATTGCAAGTAGCACGAAACTGGGGGAGATGTGCCACCATACACTCACACCTCACCCTAAAAATTGGCACCCCACGAGTTGTTGGTGACCTCAGTATAGGTACTCGAGCACACAATATTCTTAGTCCAGATGGTACTCGGTCATTTTTTGTAGTTTTTTGCGCGTGCAGGTTGATTTACAATTCTATTGCATAAAAAACATCATGTTTTTTCTGAGAATCTCGTCCACAAACGCTTTCCACTTTTTGTACCCTTTTCGTGCCTAAAAAAGCCTGTTTTTCATGCATCCATCCATCCATTTTAGACTCTTTAGTCGTTTTCTAAAAACCCTGTATATAATTATACAAAGTGGAATTACTGTATTTTTTGTTGTCAAGCGGCAACGCAAAACACAAATACATGGAAATACTGCTTTGCAGCTGAACTATGCATTTTGCACGATGGTGCAAAAAATACTTACATTGCAGCTTCATTCCAGTTTGTTAAGGTGAACCGTTTATGCTCCGTATTGTTGCAGACTTGGACGCGCCATGGCAGAAGTTTTGACATATTATGACTGGACTCGCGTTGCATTATTCTATACTGATGACAAAGTACTTTTTCTGAAATGTTTTTTTTCAGATCCTTAGATTTAATTCAGGACCTCACTTTGTTTCTATATTTTTAGGGAACTCAAAAATGTCTATCGACTGCACAAGGCGCCTACAAGTGGTTCCCAATATACAACATTCACATTGTTCTGTATCAGGAAATTGATGGTGAAACGCCGACTGACGTTGAAATAGAAAAATTTTTGAACCATTTTCCAAAACTAACTCGGAGTGAGTATAATAATCACCCAAAATCAGTACCGAAGATGAGGGGGAGAGTGGGGGTCCCGTGACACCTACTCCCTTAAACACTGAACTCCCTCCCGTGAGTACCCCCTTCCCAACTCGGCACCCCCTATCCCCGTGGGACCCATCCCTTTCAAAATTTTTCCAAAATCACAATTTTTTGTTCAAAAATCACAAATTTTTGTTTAAAATTGGAAATCCCATATGCATAATATGCAATAAATATGCAGTTATTTAGTCTTACAAACAACTATTCTACCTAGCAATTTTTTTAAATTTACAACGTTTTTCACTGAAACATTTGCGATAAAAATGCGGAAGGGGGGGTTGACATCCTCCCCATAAACCGATGAGCATCCAGTGCACTCCACTAGCGAGCTTCCAGTGCACCCCACTACCAGTGCACCCACAATGCACCCCACCCCACAAGAGTCCCACTACCAGTCCCTATCCCCCCAAAAAATTTGCACCCCCCCGTGCAGGTACCCACAATTAAAAATAACTGTCATGTTTGGTACTGCCCAAAATGTTGAACCACAATTCATGGATGCATTCAAATTGATAGCAGCTGAGTGTCAAATTTGGAATCTTACAGAACATTTTTTAAATTTTAGTTGTGCTTCTCTGCATTGATCTGGACGCTGATCTGCGTCGGTTTATGTTGCGCGCTGCCGAAAAAAGTTGGTTGGATGCAACTTAAAGTAACTTTCATGTGACAGACAATGTAATTCAATTAAAATGTACAGATCTTCACGGAGAAGAGTTCGTGTACATTATTCCCGATTATGTACGTTTTGAAAATAAAACGGATGTTTGGACGAATCGTGTTGATGAAACAGATGGTTCCACAGATTCCTCGCGTGACGTTGAGTCACGAACAAGCATGCAAAACTTGATGTTTGTAAGTACACCATTTGTTTCAGTTTTAAACAATCATGTAATAAGCGTTTTCATATATACCTCAGTTTGAAATGTTGTTGTCTGACAACGAAGTCCTGGGTGCATTCAAAAAAGAAGTCATTAACCGTATCACCAAATGGCCATTCTTTTTTGACGACGCTGGAATCAATCAACAATATGTAAGTTTATACTGCTATATCTCCGTAAATAAAGACCGTGACCAAAAAGAACACACTCAAGGTGGATGTGGACTTTATATACTGAACACGGATGCAATAATCACAGTATTATTTTTTACAGGGATGTACGCGGGGCTGCTGATGATACCATTACCAAAATGTAGTTTAATGTGAATTGAAAAGTAAACTTTCTGTTAAGCTAATTCAGTTAATTGCATCAATCAATTCACATCAAACACTGTTAGCTAAGTTTGAAAGAAAATCACATGAAAACATGCAGCCACACTCGTATTAAATTTTAAAGACACTCTATTGTCGGACTGGATATATTCGGGCATTAGCTGATTGGCTGGTGTGTTACCGTAAGCAGATTCAAACGCGGGCCGTTCAAATTGCACTTTGCTTTTTTAATTTTTTTTTTAATTTTTGAGTGGTTGTGTTGATGAATGTTTAAATTTTCAATGGACAAAACTTGTTTGTGATTTATGAAATGCAGAAAAATAAAAAAAGTAAAGTTTAAGGCGAATTATTATTTTTTCAGAAAAAAGAACGACGACGACGGTGACAAATATAAATCAAAATTTGGCCATGAAAGCTGCTGTTCTGTATTTTCAAACTGCAACAAATTGTCTATAAACAGTTCAAAGATGCAGAAAAACTAAAAACAGCTGTTTCCAAAGGCACAAATTCATTTTCCGAAAAAGAACGATGGCGACGGCAACGACCACAATTAAAAATGTTGTTGTGTTTGATTTTTACTTAAAAATTTTGTTTATAATAATTTGTTTTGTGGGAAAAATTTGAAAAGCAATTGGGTTTCAAACGAATATTCACTTTCCCAGCTTCGAGAGCGCACCGTCGCCGTCGTTCTTGAAAAAAATAAAAATTCGCTTTAAAATGTACTTTTTGATGTTTCTGTATTTCATAAATAATAAACAAGTTTTGCCCATTAAAAATCCAGACATTCATCAACACAATCACTCAAAAATTAAAAATTTTAAAAAAGCAAAATGCAATTTGAACGGCCCGCGTTTGAATCTGATTACGGTAACGCACCAGCCAATCAGCTAATGCCCGAAATTATCCAGTCCGACTATATTGAAGAATTTTGGTAACCGACATTTTTAAGTAACAATCATTTAGACTCATAAGAAAATTCTGATCTGTTGTTTCAAATGCTGAGGGTTTGTGAAACCAAAGTCGTATTTAATCCTTTTGTATTTGGCAGTACACGTCCAACTGCATTGAAAGTTAAATGCTTTAAATGCTTAGTTAATTATATAGTGCAGAAAAGAACCATGTTATATTTATGTTTAACGGCATTTGCCCACAATACTAATTAGGGATCCCTGTATTCGCCTTTTCTGCACGATGCCGTCTATCTATACGCACTTGCATTGAACAAAACCTTGGCTGAGGGTGGCCGCCTACGAGACGGTCGAGCAATATTGAAAAATACGAAAAACACCCATTTCCAGGGTACCTAAGTACAATATTTATTCGCATTTCTGTTTTGGTGAACAGAACTCAAAAACGGATGGATGATCTCAATCTGTGATAACCGTTCTCTTCATTTTTAAGTGAACTGCAGGGTGGCGTTGAAGTAGAGGTTACGATTTTGAAACTCTATAGCCTACCGTTCAACCATTTGAGCTAAAATTTTAGTCAGAAACGGACAAAAGTGCAACTTGGAAATTGCGTAATTTTCAAGTGAAACAAGATGAAAGCATAAAAATGACAGGTGAAATATCAAAAAAAAAACCAAATTCTTGCGTGTTTCACACCATTCAATTAAGTTTTTGTGTAATTGTGTTGGGTAAAAGCTTTAAAACAACATAAAGCACTTTTATACTGCACAAAACTTACGTTATTTAAAAAATAAAAACTAGAAATAGAGAAAAAAATTGAAAAAAACTGATGTTCAAAATGCAAAGCTTTCAATTTCGGTGAAACAGTAAACATTATAAGTTTGTGTAATAAGTTGATGTCAAAACAGTAAAGCTGGCATGTTTTGGCTTTTGGCAATTTTAGTTTTTACTTTTTGTCCCTTCATAAAAAGAGCAAGGCTTAAAAAACAAAACCTTAGTTTTACGTTTAGCGGAAATAGTTAGTCAGAATGTTAGTATAGTTCAGTTGTTCAAGCTATCAATAGCTTAGATTAACTTCTATTAGTATCTGGTTACAATTTCAGCGCAAATCGTTGAACGGCGAGCGCAATACGTCGATTCAAATTCGCGGCCATTGTTTCTGAGCCACCCTGTGGAGTAAAATTGATTTTGCAGGAATAAGTGGTCATGTAATAATTGACGATGTCGCTGGTCGGGAACCATCATTTGTGTTGAAAGCGTTTACAAAATCTGGAAATCTGACACAATTGTTGAAAGTAGAGATGTACAAAGAAACTGATAAGGTATCGTAAATAGTAACCTGTTTTGAAAATGTAATTTATTTATGTTTTGTCATATTTTCAGATTAAGCAACTTGTACCTGAATACATTATGTGGCAAATGCGAAGCGGTTTTAAGCCACAATGGTATCCAAGGTGCGGGTGGTTGGGAGAACTGTGCCAAGATGAAAACGCAGCCAGTTGTAAGTAGTGCCGCTTTGAGATGCCTGACAAAATTTTTTGACGCCAACGACTTACGATCACTGTGGAATGTTTCAGCTTTCACGACAATGGTCATTGGCTGTGTTGTTGGTGCAGTTGTGTTGGCAGCGGCAATTGTTGGCTTTGTTTTCTATTACCGGTTTGGAAAAAAACCCTTTGTCAGTTGAGATACTGTGGTGATCGCAGAAATGGTTTGAATGGTTTTTCAGAAATAAAACGCTTACCGATGAAATGGCAAAAATGCTTTGGAAAATTGACCAACGACAGCTGCTTAAACTTGTTGAAATGGTAGGAATACCCACAATCAACTCGTTTAATCTTATGGCTTTGGATAACATTTGTAAGCTTCGGTCGAGTTACGTAAAAAATTTTATGAATAGCAAAACTCTGGGTCTCTTGCAACTGTTTCCACTGACGTTTCGGAAGACGTTGCTGAAATTGTGCTAAAAGGCGAAGAACGAGTTGCATATTACAAAAACGCACTAGTATGGCTAAAAGCTCACCAGCAAAGCATGATCCTGTCGTCTTCAAAAGACCATCTTCAAATAAAAATGGTAAGGGAAAATTATTACAAGTGTTTAACATGGTGTAAAATGCAAAATTTCGGTTGCTCCATTAGCTGCGCGACATAACCCACGACAATTTAAACCCATTTGTTGGGCTCTGCCTCGACAGTCACATGCCTTTGTCCGTTTGGCGTTACGCAAGTAAAGGTAGTCTGCAGGTTGGTTCTGTTTCGGAATATTTGCAAGCGTAATCTTAAGTTCAACATTTCTTCGTGCAAAAATAGTAACGTGCTTTTGCAGGACGTGCTACTAAATCCGCAGCTCAAGTTGGACTTCTACTTTAAATACTCACTGATTCGAGATTTGGTCAATGTATGTCTCTACAATTTTTTGGCTGCGTTACACATTGAAGCAGAAAACACCTATTTAGGGCATGGAATTTTTGCACAAAAGCGATATCAAAACACACGGTCATCTGACGTCTAGCAATTGCCTGGTAACCAGTCGCTGGGTTGTGCAAGTTACAGACTTTGGACTACCCAATCTTCGTTCAACTCAAATGGATGATGCTCGTGAGCAATGTTTTATAAAGTTTCTGCCTAAACCCACTAAAACAGGTTTAACTTTTACTTCTTTTTAGAACTACTTTGGTGTGCACCGGAACTAGCACGAAAGGAATCAGTACCAACAGCTGGAACACAACCGGGCGATGTGTATGGTTTTGCCATTATTGTCAGTGAAATTCTGTCTCGTGATGTACCGTACGGATCGCACAACAAATTGCCTAATGGTAAGAACATACTTCTGAAAAGTAAAGCACGAATATAACAATACAGTCGAATTCAATAAAATGTGGAATCAGCTGATTGGTCGGCCGAGGGGAGGCTGCTCACACTCCGCACCCTTCTTTTTTCGTGGATTTGGATTCTATTGAAACGTGTTTCTTTTGAATGAGTGTGAATTTCCAGCACCCAGCACGCTAAAAAATAAACTGAAAATGTTAGAGACTGCGAAATTCAGAATTTTTTAAATCAACAACTCAAAATGTATTTTTTGTTTGATGACGACGACGACGTCGTCGCTTAATTTTTGCGTGTGAACTAAAAGACAAAAGCCTGAAAGGAGTGCGCTGTGCATGGTTTGCTGCGTGCACCAAGTAAATGAACACAGCAGCTTACCAAAAACAACTTGAAAACGGTGAAAATGAAAGATGAAAGCAAATTCGTCGTCGTGTCGTCGTCGTCCGCGAAGTCGGAACGCATTTTTTAATTTGCGGACGCATGTCGATAGGGTCAGCTAGGAATGAAACCTCCTTCAGCTGGATACACAGCGCACTCATTGCAGGCTTTTGTCTTTCAGTTCACACGCAAAAATTAAGCGACGACGTCGTCATCGTCGTCAATAAAAAAACGCATTTTGAGCTGTTGAATAAAAAAATCTGAATTTCGCAGTTCTCCAACCCTTTGAGTTTATTTTTAGCATAAAAGGGTGCTAGAAATTCACACTCATTCAAAAGAAACACGTTTGATTAAAATCCAGATCCACGAAAAAAGAAGGGTGCGGAGTGTGAGCAGCCTCCCCTCGGCCGACCAATCAGCTGATTCCACATTTTATTGAGTTCGACTGTAGAGATTTTTAGAAAGTAAAAATAACATTTTATGACATAGAGATCATGACGTTGGTTCGCGCTGGTTTGGATCCAGCTTTTCGACCTGATGTTGCGGCTCTTCAAAAAGATGCAGACTTAGATCCAAACATGGTAACTTTAATGCGTGACTGTTGGATGGAGGACCCGCTGTTGCGACCGGATTTCAAACATGTAAAAGCTGCTGTCAAGGCGATGAGTCGTGGCAGGTAAAATTAATTTGGAAGATGTTTTTGCAACAGACCGACTGCGGTTTTATTTACTGAAGAGAAGGTACACTGTTGGATCATGTGATGAAAATGATGGAACGCTATGCGGCCACAATGGAAACTAACATTGGTGATCGTACTCGCGAACTGGCCGACGAGACCAAAAAAGCAGATTTGCTGCTCTACAAGTTTCTTCCAAAGTTTGTTTCTTATTTTTAACAAAAACATTTTGAGTCCCTTGATTGAATTCTGAATTAAGAGTATTATTACATAGCTATTGACAGAAAAGTAGCTGATCGATTGAAAGCTGGCCAATCCGTTGAGCCAGAAGCACTTGATTGTGTCTCAATAATCTTCTCGTCGTTGGCCCAATTTGAAGCAATTGTTGATAAAAGTACACCACTGCAGGTACAAAATGCGTAGTTCTGTTTTTGCATAACTGCCTAAAATTAATCTTCTTTTATTGTAACTTCAAATAATTTCAGGTGGTTCTGATGCTGAATGATATCTACTATCAACTGGACGAAATTATTGACGATTATGAATGTTTCAAAGTAGCCCAAAGCATTTCATTGTATAAGCCATCCTAACAAAACATTCTATTGGTTTTTACTTATTGCTCATCAGGTGCAATCGGTAAACGACAAATACATGCTTGTTTGTGGCTTAAACGTGACAGAGCAAGAAAGTATCGCCCAAGCCAAAGGTGTTAAATCCATCCAATAATTTTGTTTTGGGAAAGGCAGATAACTCCAATTATGAACAGCATACGATACAGAGACGTATCGCCGCGCTCAATATACATTGCTTGTGTTCCAAGATTACAATCAGAAAACTTTTACAGAAAAGTCGGGTCAGTCGTCTCAGAATACGGAAGGACGCCATCATGTAACAGTAGCTGGTGACTTGGCATTGCACTTCCAACTGCGAATGAATTCTTTTGTTTTGTCCCATTTACCGAACGAAAAGTGTCAATTGAAGATTGGGATACATTGCGGTCAGGCAGTTCTTAGATGTGATTATGTATTCATTTCCTGTTATATGACGCAACTAAACATCAAAGGAATAATGTAGGTCCTGCGGTAGCCGGAGTAATTGGGCAAAACGACATCCCGTTACTTGCTCTTCGGTGACACAGTTGAAACATCACACCAACTGCTTGAAAGCGCAAAGCGTAAATAAAATTGATTGGTTAACAGGCGGAAGCTACAACTTGTTTTGAAACTATAGTTAAGCAGTTTTTCATATTCCAGCTGGCACCGTGCAAATTTCCGATGTTGTAAACACCTATTTGACTGACACAATCGGCGGCTACATAACGAAGCCCAGAGGCGAAGTAACCGTCAAGGTTACCTTATCATAGTTTATTGTTTCAACGCTCAACATTAGTAACTTGAACTTGATGGCAATCTGCCAGGGTGGACAAATTTTTTCGTACTGGCTGCTGGGAAAGAAAACGAAAGGAATTGACGATAAGACCGCAACGACCAGCTGCTCAAGTGGCGCTGAAAGTGAACACAAACAGAAAAAAGAGAAAGACAAGAAAAAGAAATAGCAAAATATGTGTGTTTTCCAGTCACTCACGCAGCTAGGGAATCAAACAAGCATTTAAAAATTCTATATATGGTAGCAATTTTCTGTATTCTAGCACATGCTTTTTCTTTATTGTAACCAATGTATTTTTGCAATTTGCTTGAGGTAAGCATGTGTGTATCTGCATAATTATTCATGTATCGATTATCTGTGTATGTATCCATAAAATTCCAGATATCAATACGTTTTTAATTCAATATAATATTTGAGAAAACAGACTTACGTACCACAAACTATTTGTTCTTATATTCAGATAAAAATACATACATGTGTTTTGCAAACCTTCGGTTTCGCAAAAAAGATCCACTTCAATAAGAGGCACGGCATTTACTTAGCAGTACAATAATCAGCAAAAAAATGATTACATGCCAACGACTTTTCAACAATTCGGATGCACAAATACACGCAGTTTCTTGATTCACCATTTCGTTACCGCTGTCAGTTCTACAAAAAATGGTGTCGACTAGTTCTCATCGCAGAACTCAGGGTATCGCACGCAGCAGTGCAACAAACGTAGAAAAAATCGCATCGATGCGTTGGACAGTTGTTCGAGTGAGTTTCTACCAAATTTCGAGCATTATTTTTATTCGATTTCCCCAATTGGTCTGCCATCGCTTGACAAATCAAGGTTATTACTTGATCGTTTACTCGACGACCTAAATATCTAATCCGTTGACGGTTTCTAAGTTTCGAGTTGCTTGGTATTTGACCATCGGGGTAGTTGAAGTACTGTTGTACACCCTGACGGCGTAACTGCCACGACTTAGTGACATAATTGTAGACGCCGTAGCCATTGTTTTTTCCATAGTTATTGTCGTTTGATAGGTAGGCTGAAAAGTACACTTTTTTGCTTTCGCACGTAATAATGGATATGCAGAATAGGTAAGTGTTATCTTTTTTATTGAACGTGTTTCAATATGCGTTTGCACGCCCAGATAGAGAAAATGTTTCATAGTTGTGTCGCAATTTGAAATCAGGAAAACTTAACGTATTCTGAAGGCAGAAATTGAGGAAAAAATCAGATTTTTTTCACATAAAAATAAAATAATATGAATAATAATCTCAGAATAAAAAAACCGTTTGAACTACGTTCGAGCGCAAAATTGCATTTCAGCCGTACGGCCTTTTCACACATTATTCAAACATTACCCCGCCTCCTTCGCACGAAAGATAATAATATTGGAAACATAAAAAAGAAAGCAAGACTTGTAGAAATCATGTACCCCACCGAGGGGGGGGGGGGGTAATAGTGCATTTCTTGAGCGCTTGTCCAGGTCACAAAAATTAGTGGAAGTTAAGGAGCACAGAAAACCTCGTCAATAACATTCTGCAGTTTTTTTTGCAATGCTGCTTATCGCAACTCTTACACGTATCAAAAGATGTATGTATGTTTTCTTTGATGCTTAAAAACTGATCACCAAGTGTGTACGTTTTAACAACACATTCTTTACTATAAAAACCAGCGTTAAAATTTATTAATTCAATAAATATATTGTTTGTTCGCCGTGGTTTCCGCTTTTCCCACTCAAACTACGAGTCATTGCAAATGCAATCAAAAGAAACTAGCTGTCCAGGTAATTATATCGATTTTTGCAATCGAGGTTTACAGTTATTTGTTTTTGTTTCTTTTCAAAAGCAGTTTGATCTTAGGAACATGCAAGCTATCAAAAACCAAAGCCAAATTCAAGAATAGAAAAAAGAACTACAAAAAGAATTGAAACGATTGAAGAGCAATAGAGTAGAAAAAGTAAGCAAGTTGGATCTCTCATAAGTTTGGTAAAGTCTCTTCATTAAATTAACTCAATTGCAACATACAGGACTGCATGACATGACTACTCGTCAACAAGTCTTCACTGTGGCACCGTTTTACCATTGCGAGACCTAATCAAATTTATAAATATTATATTAAATCAAACATTTTTAGTTTTACTCGCAAATAGTTTGGCAAACGGCTATGAATTTACTTAAAAAACTAACACATTGATCATCACCACAGTGTGTGTTTGTAAGTCACAAAGGGTCAAAATTTATCTACAGAGATAATAATAAGGATTTTACTTGAATCAGTTTTTTGAGCCGCTTCACGCCTAATATCTTTTGAGGCGGCAGGGGTCTGCTTTGTTTGCTTTGAAAAAGAATGACTGTTTTATTTAAAACACTGAATGAAAATATTGAATATTAATAAAACACGCAAAGTAATCCTTTTAGTTGAGAAAAGTGAAACGCTGGTTATTGTGAATTTTTCACTAATTGTGTATTTGATAGTGAGGAAGAATGCAAATAGAAATGCACTAATATAACGTCAAATGTCAGTGACGTGCTCCGCAGTAGAAAACGCCAATTCTTGAAGAAGGCTGCAGACGCAACGAACTGTCGACTTCAGCGTCATCTGTGCCATCCCAATCGTGCTGGGTGCAACCACCCCGAAAGACAAATATTATGGTGATTTTATTAAGGAAGTCAACGATTTTCATGTGGAAATTGTTAAGTCTTGAGCCA
>JASANC010004205.1:0-26101 GCA_030248135.1 Theristus sp. LFF4_11
TAGCTCAACAGTTTGTTGAACTAGTTTTCTCAATGTTTTTACAAGCCCGAGTCGTTTAATTAAAAAAACTCCGTGCTGAAAAAATGCCCGACCACAGGTGCCGGTGTCCTATCGGCCTGGGTGTCCCGTCCCGTGTGGTGTCCCGGAAATAAATATGCCAACACCACTTTTTGGCAACTTTTATTTCCGGGTGCACACTTGTTGGGACATTTTTTGCAGCGTAATTCGGCGAAACGTTTCGCCTCAAATGGTATACGGCTTTCGTTTCTTCTTTCGCTGGCAAAAGTTTCTTGACTTCACTTGAAGTTTCTTCACACTGTTTTCACGTGTGTTTATATGTTCTGCGCCTTACTGACGATAATTCACCAGTTTTTTTTTGGATAATGAAAACTGACACAGACGGACAACGACTAATCAGACGGGCAACGGGGACCTATGTAGGCTGAATTAGATTCGAGTGTTTCTAACAAACTCTAAAATATGCCGCATAACCATGTTCTGTGCCACTTTATGACTGCTGCCAACTTGCGTGCCAAAAAGCAGAAACATCTGAAAACAGCCTGTCACCGAAAAAAAATCCGAAACAATCAAACAATGCGCAACATGTTTCACGAAACGTTTCCAGTGTGCGTGACACGTGTTGGTTGCTCAATATGCCAGTGGTCGTCTGTTGGCGACAGGACGATTGTAGCCCAATGAGTATCCATTTTGTAGCGTTGTGAGACCTAGGTCCAGTGACCGTGTCAATTGTTTTGACATCAAGTGTGTCGTGCTACATGTAAAAAGATGTCCGAACACTGGTGTTGCTGTCCTGTCCGCTGGGTGTCCCGGGAATAAATAATTCGCCCAAAATGCTGATGTTTTTAAGTTGGCACTTTTATTTCTGAGAGACCACGCGCGTAGCGGGACACCTCGCGGTACACACAGGCGGACACCAGTTGGGACAGCTTTTTAGGGTTTGTATCGTATTTTTCCATCATCAAACATCAAAACAAAGTATGTCCAGTGCTAAGAGTCTCGCAAACCTGCGTCACGAGGGTGGTAAATTGAAGAATGTCGTTTGCGGCGGAATTGCAGCAGCTTTTTCAAACGTACTGTGAAAACGAGGTTTTGAAACAAACTTTGTTGTTTTTGTTTTTATCTGATTGATTAGAGAGGAAATGAAAATTGGATCGTTTAATTGAGTTGCTATGATTGGCTGGGACAGCATTTCAGAACGATAATTACGACAATGATTGGTCGCACAAGCATTGCTTAGCACTTCCGTTCGTTTTGCTGCAAACTTAGGATTTTTATTGTCCATTTCAAAATTCCATCAGTTACATGATTTGTATTTTTTAAGAGAGTATATTTTTTCTATTGTTGCCATGCCACCCACCAGGGTACCTTGCCCAACCTCACCTTACCACGGACTACCTTTCCAATCAAACCTGTGTTGCGTTCACAATTCGAAGCCGCAGTTCATTCAGTTTTGCTTGCGTCTTCAAGAAAAAAGTCTCGCGTTTTTAATCTCAACAACACAAAGGTGCTATAAAACGAGCCGTCTAGTCTATCAGCGATAAGACAAAACGCCATTTAGAAAAAAAATCCTCTCAGTTCGCGTCTGACACACAGAGCTCGTACATCCCGACAACAATTATTGCAAGATAAAGACAAAAACGAGAATCATATCACAAATGAACACGCGAGCTAAGCGCGCAGAAAGAAACTCCGCTTTTTTTCACCCCAAGTTCGCGGGCACGAACTTCACTTTGAATGAAAGCAGTGGTCGGTCGCCGCAGTGTCGGAAAAACGAAACTAATCAAGAAACGGTATTATTTGAAAATCACACAGAAAGTTGTCATTGTTGCCGGAACGGATCAACGGTTACTTTTGAGAAAATATAAATGGACAGAACATTTGAAGTACAAGAAATACAAAGTTGAAAGAAATCCACTGGAAAAAGTGGCTGAACACGATCTTAATCAGACCGCATTTAGCAAGATGCCAAAAAGTTTTCTTCAAAAATCGCCCACAAAAAAACCGTGTTGACGTTATTTGTGGTGTGACAACTGGCAACACCAACGATTCCTTTCAGAGCAACAAAAAAGGCAAAAAAAAACGTCCATATGCATGGGAGAAACTTGCGAACGCGAACCTAATAACTCGACTTAATTGACATGACAAAAGCCAGCAATAAGAGCGAGAATAACGTGCGATCCGTGAAACGACGCCTCCTCCAAGCAGTGCTGTTCACGGTGCGTTTGAATCGCGCCGTCAGAGCACGACTCAGCGCGCAGACGCCACGCTCAATCAAACGAAAATATGTCAGGTATTGCGTTTTTTTTAGTAAGTACACATCTTTCTGGTGATATGATTGGTTGGTTTTCGTGTTCATTGCTGATTGGTCACTTGGTGCGATTGCTGATATAAACGCAGCCACACACACGGTGATGCAAATTTTGCCGGCGGGTTTGGGTCTGGTTTGCAAAACGATTGCGTGCTCGCGCGATTGCGCGTAATACACGTGTATCGTTGCACGGTAACAAACAAACGCACTGGCACACACGACGATAATGCAGCGCGGTGCGCGTGTCCGAGCGTGCAGCGTGCCGGTGTGTTTGTTTGTGACTGTACAACCGAAAACAGAGTGCGTTGTCTTGAGAGTGACACTGTGCAAACCAGAACGCTGAAAAATCGAGAAAAAAAACATTTGTTTGTCGCAGATCAAAGTCCTGGGGCATTGATCCGCGATTGCTGGTGCCCGACAGCTGGGATGACGGTTGGTTTGAAGTTTTTCTTCATGCCAAATCAATTTTTCGCGCGACTGATTGTTTGAAATTTGAATTTGAATGCGTTTTCTTGATTGTGGTCTTTGCATATGTTTTTACTGCCAACCCAGACTGGGCTGGGCGTTTTAATATTGTTGGACTGCTGTATGTTATCAGAAAAATCAGAAAACGTTACTTTGGTTCTTTGCGTCATTCCGAAATTTGAAATAGTTCTGAATATACCAATGCTCTGATAACGTGGTTTTTTACATAAAAAGCAATGCAAAAACATTTTTTTTTGAAAAACCTATGAAATGGGTTGGTCTGGTTTTTTGTTGATTAAGCACAGTTTTGAGCACATGTATTCTTGCACCTGCCCACACAAACACAATTCTTAAATAATAGAATAAATATTCAAACCGGCTGTTTGACATATCAGCGTTTTTTATTCAGAAAATATAAAAGTAGGCAATTCAGTATTGTGCATAAAAAACTTGCCGTTTTCTATGTGGAAGATATTTTTAGCTGCATCTATAAAGCTAGCTCTAAAACCACTTTCAAGCACACAATCTTCCTGATTCTGAGATTTGATGAAGGAAAATACCCTAATGCGGATGTACAATATAAGATGCAAATTCAGACGCAGATTCATTAAGGTTTGTGCACTATTAATGCAAATACAGTTGTGCAGGTTCAAATTAATTTTTCAAAGGAAAAGGTTTCTTCTGCAGAAAAAAATTATTTCCTTCAGCAAAAATATATTATACGGTACTTTAATCAAGCAGAAGAATTTATCCGTACAGGTTTGCGCACATCTGTAGTCGAATCTGCATCTGTATTCTGCGTGTTCCAAATTTTCTAAAATGGTCGATTTTAGTGTTTTATTCACTGCAAAACACTCAATGATTTTTTTAATTTTTACCAGCTGCCAATCAACGTAACTAAATTTCAGAAATGGTCAAAGTCTGAAAGATTTTTTCAGTTTTTTTTGATAGCTATACAGGACTTTTTCGGTACTTTTTCCGTGGCACACGTCACAAGTATTCAAGTTGCTTATGCTTAAATCGAAAAAATATATAACAAGAAAAAAAATCATTATGTTTTCTCTTTTTTTGCATGGGTCTTTTTACCCAGGGGAACTTCAATTTTCATGGCACATGTTAGATTATGCCGAAAAATCATCCAAAATAAACGCCGCTACAAAATGTAAAGTTGTCTAAAAAACGTGCAAAATGGCAAAATTTTCTGAGTAAGCCCCACTAACAGATGTGACACCACTATCCAAGTTTCATTTTGTTCTGCTGAAAAAACTGTGCTATGCATTCTGTTTTGCCTTAAAATACCAAGTGTGCTGATCCAAACCATCGTTTGTGTTGGTTTCTCGTCTTTGAGGAAAGAACTAAAAACTGAACATCTTTTTTCAAAAGTGTTCAAATTACTGAATAATGAAATTTTAAATGTTTTCAAGTTTCCAAGTCTTTCGTGGAACACCACACTGAAAACTGCTCACAACCAAACTGTGTTGCGTGGTCGTTTTGAAAATCTGAATATTGTTCACCAATCAACATTCAGCGGCCATACGCAGCTAATCAACACGCTGCACCGAAAAGAAGCTTTCATATGTGTGAAAATATGCGTAGCACGTTTTATGCCACATATTTCTTTTTATCTGCAACATTGCAGACGTTGTGATGACGCAAACGCTCCTGTTATCATTCTTGGTTCAATACATAGAAGACAGTAAAAGGATCTTGCATTCGAACAAACAAATCTCGCTGATTGGCTGCAGTCAGTTAGTCTGACCAATCAGTGGATCCTTTCAAATGCAACCAATTACAAATAACATCACACGTCCGTTTAGACAACTGGAATGAAACTTTTTTGGCCCGAAATCAGCTGGTTTTATTAAATTATTAACTGATGATTTTTTTGCAACGTTTATTACATGTCACGAAACGTCAGCCATCGTCATTGCCATCATTTGAGATTGACGCTCTTATTGGCTGAGAAAGGACACAAAGACATATTCGACATTCTTTTCAGACAATAGCTTTTGCAACGCCCGGTCAAGCCAGCAGAATCTACGCTCTGCATCAAGCGCCCGAATGTCCGTAGCGGGTATAAGCGACGCCGATACGGGTACGGCGTGTTCCTGTCGGGAATGCGCCCGCGAGCGGGAAGTGCACGATGTCGCCGTGAAATACCGCACTGGTCGGCTGAAGCTTTTGCTTTTTTCGTTTGTTATTTTTTCGGTTATTTTTGCGTTTTAACACCGGTTGCACCTAAGAGTGAGGGGGCCTAGTACTGAAGTGCTGCTACACGGGGTCAAAATCAAACTAATGGTGCAGCGTTATTCTACTCAACAAGGAGCTTCAGTTTCACCCATAAACCATGCCTTGAAACTCCCTATAGCGGCCGCTATAGGGCGCGAAATTAAAAAAAACCTCGATTTTTTGCCGTTTTTTGCAAAGTGTACCATGTTGCAACGCATTTTTCTACCCAAGCGGATGTTTTTCAGAACCTGAAATAATGTGCCTTTTAAAGATCTTGCGGAGCTCTACCAAGATATTAGCTCCGTCAAATCGGATCGTGTCCCTATTTTTCACTGTGAGCTACGCAAAATTACTTTTTTTGCATTTTTCACACTTTTTCTTTACTTTTATTTTCATGCAATGACAAAACAGTTTCTGACCCTGACTTTTGTGTCAAACAGGGGTTTTCGAGGTCGCTGAATTTGAATCTGATTTTAGATTTTTGCCGCGGGCAATTTTTTGCCCCAAAATTGGGCAAAAACGCATTTTTTGCGTTTTTCAGTGTTTTTTGTTTTAATGTTTTAATTTTATGCGTGGATTTTATTAAAAAAACTATTTCTGATATAGCTTTACAACCGTTGTACTTGAATCAGTTTTTATATTTTGCAACTGACCGCTTGCTCACCCAAAAAATGGGTAAAATGTTGATTTTTTTGCTTTTTTCATATGTTTTCGTTTCACAGTGAAAAAAATCAGTTCAGAAAAAACTTTTAAATTTAATTTTTAATTCTCCAGGAGGTTTTCAAGATCGCTGAATTCGAATCTGATTTTAGATTTTTGCCCCGGGCATTTTTTGCCTAAAAATTGGGCAAAAAACTTTTTTTGCGTTTTCCAGTGGTTTTTTGATTTAATTTCTAATTCTAAGTGTGGATTTTTATTAAAAAAAAACTGTTTTCTAATAGCTTTACAACTTCTGTACTTGAATACGTTATTATATTTTGTAACGGACCACTTTCTCATCCAAAAATGGGTAAAATATGGATTTTCTGCCGTTTTCAGACGTTTTCGTTTCATAGTAATAAATAAATTTGAAAACAATTTTTAAAACCCCTTCCTAGAAGGTCCCAAATGCGCCGAATCCATATCTGTAGGTAGGCAAATTTTACAACTGACCCATTATTAACCCTTATAAATGGGTAAAAATCTACACTGTAGTCTTTCTGTTGACGTTTTTCTTTTTCGTGTTTGAACCAGACTTGTAAATTGATGTTAATTTGTCCTCGAGAATTTTTTACGCCGCTGAAGTTGAAATTGTTTTTGGTTTTTTAAAACTGGTGCTTTTTACCCCAATTTTACCCAATTGGGTAAAAACTGTCACTCTCAGCTTTTTGTTTGAAACTTACATTATGAATGGTTTTGCGTTTCTTTGATGCTTGAGATTGATGAATTCAAGTCTGATGTCATGCACCGAGACTACTGTTTTAACCCAAAAGGGTAAAAAGTGGGGCAAAATATAAGGGTAAATGTATATTCGGTATGGGTACATGTCGTACATGTAAATTTTAACCTTTACAAGCTTGTTTCTCGCAAAAAGCAAAAAGACCTGAAATAAGGCAAGTGCATAAGTATTTACCCTTTTGGGTAAAATTGGGGTAAAAATGCACCAGTTTTAAAAAACCAAAAACAAATTCAATTTCAGCGGCGTAAAAAACTTTCGAGGACAAATTAACATCAATTAACAAGTCTGGTTCAAACACAAAAAAGAAAAAGGTCTACAGAAAGACTACAGTGTAGCTTTTTACCCATTTATAAGGGTTAATAATGGGCCAGTTGTAAAATTTGTACATATATGGATTCGGCGCATTTGGGAACTCCTAGGAAGGGGTTTTAAAAATTGTTTTCAAACTTATTTATTGAAAACGTCTGAAAACGGCAAAAAATCCATGTTTTACCCATTTTTGGATGAGAAAGTGGTCCGTTACAAAATATAATAACGTATTCAAGTACAGAAGTTGTAAAGCTATTAGAAAACAGTTTTTTAATAAAAATCCACACTTAGAATTAAAAATTAAAACAAAAAAACCACTGGAAAACGCAAAAAAAGTTTTTTGCCCAATTTTTAGGCAAAAAAATGCCCGGGGCAAAAATCTAAAATCAGATTCGAATTCAGCGATCTTGAAAACCTCCTGGAGAATTAAAAATTAAATTTAAAAGTTTTTTCTGAATTGATTTTTTTTCACTGTAAAACGAAAACATATGAAAAAAGCAAAAAAATCAACATTTTACCCATTTTTTGGGTGAGCAAGCGGTCAGTTGCAAAATATAAAAACTGATTCAAGTACAACGGTTGTAAAGCTATATCAGAAATAGTTTTTTAAATAAAATCCACGCATAAAATTAAAACATTAAAACAAAAAACACTGAAAAACGCAAAAAACGCGTTTTGCCCAATTTTTGGGCAAAAAATTGCCCGGGGCAAAAATCTAAGGTCAGATTTGAATTCAGCGACCTCGAAACCCCCTGTTTGACACAAAAATCAGGGTCAGAAACTGTTTGGTCATTGCATGAAAATAAAAGTAAGGAAAAAGTGTGAAAATGCAAAAAAAGTAATTTTGCGTAGCTCACAGTGAAAAATAGAGACACGATCCGATTTGACGGAACTAATATCTTGGTAGAGCTCCGCAAGATCTTCAAAACGCACACTATTTCAGATTCTGAAAAACATCCGCTTGGGTAGAAAAATGCGTTGCAACATGGTACACTTTGCAAAAAACGGCAAAAAATCGAGGTTTTTTTTAATTTCGCGCCCTATAGCGGCCGCTATAGGGAGTTTCAAGGCATGGTTTATGGGTGAAACTGAAGCTCCTTGTTGAGTAGAATAACGCTGCACCCTTAGTTTGATTTTGACCCCATGTAGCACTAGGCCCCCCCCCCCCCCCACTCTTAGGTGCAACCGGTGTTAAATTTGTTCTTATACATGCTGGTATGTCTCTGAAGTCCGTCCGTGCACATTAAAATTATTCTATGAGCTTCAGAAAGTGAAAAACCATTACGTCCGTCTTTTTGCCAGTGTGTTTGTTTGTGAATTGTGACAGCAACATTCGAACAAGAGGGGAGTAAAAAAACATGCCTTTTCGGGCTGTACTTTGTGAAAAACCATACTTTATTTATCTCGCTCAGAACTAATAGGAGCATAGGTTAATCCCATTTCAGTCACTCAATATGTCTAAAGTGGTTTGGTAAACTGAGAATTTCAAGCAAACAAAACTAAAAACTGCAGTGCGATGCAAGTTTTATTTGTCCCAAAAGAGTGTCTGAAAGTGGCTCAGGTGTCAAGTGGCCATTTTGCAGATATAATTTTTGCTTAGTGCTGCGTGTAAAACAAACGAGCAGATTTGAAAAATGCGCGTTTTTCTGTTGGTTTGGCACAATCAATTCAGATGAATCAGTTGTTCACGTTTTTTTATTCGACGGTAGAAAAATAAAGTTTCTTTGCGCTCATGGGTGGCGCAGAAAGCAATTTTGAAGCCTGAATGTTTGAATACGTTGTGTTCTATGCTTCAACACGTGTGTCCAGATGAAACTGATTTTTTGTATTGTTTTGTCCTACAGTCAATCTCGCTAATATATGCAACTAGCTGATTGGTTGGTCATAGCAACTCTCAGCGCTGATTGGTTAATCATGGGATGTTCTCAGCGCTGATTGGTTGGTCATCACGTCATGTTGACGTCATGTTGCATATATTTTCCAGATGGACTGTATAGTAGTCCTATAATCAGTCTTCCATCTCATCCAGTTTTTCTTGCAAAATTGATTCGGTATTTCGGTTGTGGTTGTTTTCACTTCAACTTCGAAAACAAAAACGACTGTGGAACGCTGCATCGCATCAGCTCACCTGCAGTCCATTTTCAGCTGTTGTATCGACCGGAACAAAATTGACAAATGGAAAAATCCAAAGTCCGAAAATCCACAAGTCAATCATGTCAGTCTTCTGCGCTCTATTCAATGCATAACCAACCATTCGGTTTCATTATTCTTTTGTTTTGCCACTTATAATTTGTTTACGTTCCATCACGGGCTCCACGTAGGTAATCGAAGGCTCGAAGACTGGATGAAAAGGCTAAAATTTCTTGCATCATTTTGTGGAGTTCCAATTTTTTCCGATTAGATAACACCACCACGCACGTATCACCCCCTGTGCTGATTTCAGTTTTTTTATCTTGTCATATGGTTTTTACTTGAAGACAGTAAACAACATCTATTTTTTGGATTCTGTATTTTTGCGCCCAGTTTGTTTTTGTGGTTTCATCGCGGTGAGAAAGAAGCATGCGACATGAACAAACATTCGAAAAAGCGCCCCATATATCTGTTTCAAAAGTAAATATTTGTCTTGGCTTCTGTACTTTTCTAAAAGTAAGCTCATAGCAGCGCCATAAAAAAAGTTGTGCTTTAATAAAAAGTTTACTTTGGAGTTTTGGTAAGACTTTACCTATTCTTAGAAAGGTTTTCGGTCTCAGATAATGTTTTTACGTGCAAATGTTTTTCTCAAAAAGGCATCGAATTTTCTTTTAGTTTAAAAAACACTTCGTATTTGTTCATCTATAATGTTTTTCATATTTTGTGCCCAGTTTCACTTATTGCCAGTTTTAAAGCAACGTTATAAGGAATAAAGATCTCAAACTATCAAGGTCAAGTCAATGATATGAACGCGTTCGATCATTTCACGCAGTTTATCAAACGTGTTTTTTTGCTGCAATTGAAAATTTTTCGCAATATAAAATGGACTTCAAAAAGGCAGTTATTATGTCAGTATTTATCGAAAACTGCGAGAAATAAGTCATTATCCAAACTCCTCTGCATTGCTGGTTTCGACAAAATCTTACTTGATATATCAGGGTGCATGGTCCGAATCAAAGTGAGAGAATTCCAACCAGAATGTTTGCAATTTTTATGAAACAAACTTTTAATCACAGAGAATATTCGTGCGCGGGTACAATCTCAGTTACTGGATGGAGCCTTCGAGAAAAACTTAAACATAACAATATATGCAACATGCACCTAATCATTCCATCAGAAGTGGTTTTTACTTTTATCAGCATATTGTTGTTTTATTATCTGTTTTTCTGTCCGTTTTATTTTCGCACGGTCATTGATAAGCCAACTTTTTGACCACATGGCAACAGTGTAAAAGTGCAATAAACCAGTGTAAAATCCAATTTTTGATCAGAAAGGATTATGTTTTGATTTTTAACGCAAATTTCAGCACTTTTCACTCACGGCCATGACATACATTATCTCATATCACTGAACTACAGTCGAACTCTAAATTACAGAAAATCAGCTGACGTGCGAACCACACTCAGCCACACAGCAATGCCTGCACAGAAAACATGCATCAACCATGTGACCGACCACCAACCAATCAGCTGGCTTCCTTATAATTGAGTTCGACTGTACTCCGTATCACTGAACTAATATCTATTGGCGGCAACGACTTCTACTCGAGGTTTCACATGAGACAGCCACGCATCTAGATACAAAAAACCGTTTACTCCTGTGGCCGGTCACCTCGCGCCCAGCCATTGGAACCCGGTTAATCGTTCCGCTTTAAAGGGCCTTACGGTTCAAATCCAAGTGTGCTTTGTTTAATAAAACACGTCTGTTAGCTGAGCTGAACATTGCCTTATAATGGCTGTAAAAAGTGCTACTCTGCTTTGATACAGCGGTTCCGCTCCGCTCCGCCGTTTGCAAGCAGTGCAGCTTTTCCATTCGCTTTTCCATGCTGACGTCAGAGCTGCGTTTTGTTTCGTTTATGAAAATACGGAGAGGAAAAACCTAATTCATCTATACAAAACTTATTCTGTGACTCTCTCCACGCTTGTGTGCCTGCCACATACATAGTTTGCTATACCATCTGAGAAAAAATGTTGCTTTGTGGCTTTCACATGTGCGTATAGCTGAAATGCTAGTCCACTAGCTACACTTGTCTTTGGTGGTAAAATCACATTGATTAGCTGCTGTTGAATAAGGCTGGTCATTGATTGGTCGTTGTTATCGTATATGATGCATCCAATGAGCGTGCCGGAGTGTTTGAAATCCTGCAGTTTCCGCTTTTCTCGATTTCGGTGCCAATTTCTTTTGCAACACGTTGTGCGACTAGAATGTATGTGACATTGCAGTTATAGCAACACAACGAAAACACACTTTAGAAGAATAATAACTTTGTTTTTATGGGTGCGCCCAGCAGCTTTCTAATTATACATGTAAAATAAATGTACATGTTATTTCCGTACATGTTAAATGTACATGTCTTGCGGGCGCGTTTTATTATTATTTTTTATTTCCTTAGACGCGGTAAGGTTCGCCTGGTACTGGTGCAAACTCCGGGGCTACACTGCACCGCCACTGTCCGTCTGGTCTGCTCCTCGCTTTGTTATTGTTTTGGATCAAAATTGTTTTGTTTTTTTTTCTTGAAAACTTAATGCTTTACTCATGTTGGTTTTGAGGTTATGCATGGTTGATTTTAATCGAAGTTCCACTCTGCACCCAACTCCCACCAAGTCGGTTTATTTGGCAATTTTCAATTTCTCGGGTTTCTGCTTGCAAATTGTGCATAATTTCAGCTGATGTGAGTTTACTATCACTGAAAAGAAATGATTTGATTCCTTCTCTGGGTAAAAAAAACTAAAAATACTTTACCGGTAATCGTCAGTTAAAGTCGGCCGTTAATTACTATTGTAAGTTTTATTAACTTTTGTTTTTCTCTGAATAGCATTTTTGAAACATGAAAACAACAAAAGTTTATTTTTTTATTTGTTTCCCATAGAATTATTTTTTTGGAGCGAATTAAAAAAAAACGCACTTTCCCACAGTCACCTGGACATGGACATCCAGTTAGACACCCACTTTCCTAAAATTTCGATTTTGATCGTCTGGTTTCGTTTTCATTCCTTTGTCCAGACGCGCGTGTGCTGTTTCTGGTACAATCATTTGGTAAACTAGCAAATTGACCCGTGCCTACGGCACGGTTAGCTGATAAATACAACTATTATTTTTGAGTTGGTTTTCCCTTTTGACCTTTCCCACGACGCGGACTCAAAATGCATTGCATTTTGATTTTGAGCTGCTTTAACCGACTGTTGTTGATTTACCAATGAAATGATCGCTCACTTTTAAAGCAATCGTATCCGTCGATGCTTCTATTTTTTTGAAAATCACAGCATTTTTTGTTGTTTAAGCCGTGTTTTTTGTCAAGCAACATGCTTTTGCTGATTTTATTGCTGTCGATTCAATCGTAACCTGATTTACTCACCATAACACTGATTACTGTGTGGTTTGGTTTTCGCTGTTTCAGCATCAATCAAAGCGACACATAAGAAATAACAGATCTCTAACAATCATAACTGCACTGTCATTCAAAATATGAAAAACAATCTTTTTTTAATCAGCAACAAACACTGCCATTCCCTATTAAAGTATCAAAATCAATTCTCGCAGTTTTTCAATGTCGCTTATTTGTCCGTTCATTCTTTGCTAATCAGTTGCAGCTCTTTGATCTCCTTTGATCAGCAACAATTAACAGCCATTCCAGCTCAAAGTTTCAAAAATAAATCTTGTTTGGTTAGCTTTTCAATGTCGTCACATGTTGTTCAATCGCCATTCCTGTTCAAAAAACAATGTCGTTTGATTAGCAACAATTAACTGATACCGGTTTAAGTTTTTGTTTCAGTTTAAGATACAGGTTTAAGAAAAGCAATCTGCTTCAGTCAGCTGTCATTTCTGAATAGGCAACACTTTTCTAAATACCCATTGGAAAGCGCCCGCTTTTGACTTGGTAATGGTTTTTTACCCGCTTATCCTAACCTAAGCCAGGCCTTTTAGAGTGTAAATGTCAAAAAGGCAACACTTCTGAACAATTGTTGCAAAAAGCCAATTTTCGTCTTGATAAGTTGCTTCTTTTTCCCGCTTACTGTAACTTAAGCTAAGCCTTTTAAAGTTTAAATAACAAAAAAATGCAAAACTTTTCTGAATATTCGCTGCAAAACGGCCACTTTTGTGTGGTATGTTTACTACTCTTACCTTTAACCCTAACCTTAGCCAAGGATTTTTGATAGAATGGAAATGACAAAACAGCAACATTTCACTGAATACCCGTAGCAAAGCTCACCTAAGCCAAGCCTTTTAAAATTTAAATGACGAAAAATGCAAAAGTTTTCTGAATATTCGCTGCAAAACGGCCACTTTTGTGTGGTATGTTTACTACTCTTACCGTTAACCCCAACTTTAGCCAAGGATTTTTGATAGAATGGAAATGACAAAACAGCAACATTTTAGTGAATACCCGTAGCAAAGCTCCTGCTTTTGTTTCGAATGTTTACTTCTTTTCCCCGCTTACCCTAACCTAAGCCAGTTCTTTTTGATCGAGTGCAACAAAAAGCAACACGTTTCTGAGTACCCATTGTGAAAAACGGTCGCTTTTGTTTTGTTATGTAGCTTTTCTATCCTAAGTGACGCATTTTCTATAATAAAAAAATGATGGAGAAAGCAACGATTTTCTACATTTTACTGAATACCGTAGCAAAGCTCCCGCTTTTGTTTCGATTGTTTACTTCTTTTCCCCGCTTACCCTAACCTAAGCCAGTTCTTTTTGATCAAATGCAAAAAAGCAACACGTTTCTGAGTACTCATTGTGTAAAACGGTCGCTTTTGTTTTGTTATGTAGCTTTTCTATCCTAAGTGACGCATTTTCTATGATAAAAAAACAAATGAAGGAAAAAGCAACGATTTTCTAAATACTCGTTGTAAACACCGACTTTATAAAAAATCTACCTTGTGAAAAGAGCGATTAACTTGCAAGCGATTGTTTTAAAAACTCGTTTTTTGTGAAAAAACTCCATCGCCTACAATGGAGTCCTTGCAATTCTTGTTTTCTGAATATTCGCTGCAAAACGGCCACTTTTGTGTGGTATGTTTACTACTCTTACCGTTAACCCCAACCTTAGCCAAGGATTTTTGATAGAATGGAAATGACAAAACAGCAACATTTTAGTGAATACCCGTAGCAAAGCTCCTGCTTTTGTTTCGAATGTTTACTTCTTTTCCCCGCTTACCCTAACCTAAGCCAGTTCTTTTTGATCGAGTGCAACAAAAAGCAACACGTTTCTGAGTACCCATTGTGAAAAACGGTCGCTTTTGTTTTGTTATGTAGCTTTTCTATCCTAAGTGACGCATTTTCTATAATAAAAAATTGATGGAGAAAGCAACGATTTTCTACATTTTACTGAATACCGTAGCAAAGCTCCCGCTTTTGTTTCGATTGTTTACTTCTTTTCCCCGCTTACCCTAACCTAAGCCAGTTCTTTTTGATCAAATGCAAAAAAGCAACACGTTTCTGAGTATCCATTGTGTAAAACGGTCGCTTTTGTTTTGTTATGTAGCTTTTCTATCCTAAGTGGCGCATTTTCTATGATAAAAAACAAATGAAGGAAAAAGCAACGATTTTCTAAATACTCGTTGTAAACACCGACTTTATAAAAAATCTACCTTGTGAAAAGAGCGATTAACTTGCAAGCGATTGTTTTAAAAACTCGTTTTTTGTGAAAAAAACTCCATCGCCTACAATGGAGTCCTTGCAATTCTTACGATTGTCTAGCTTTCCATCGCCTACAATGGAGTCCTTGCAATTCTTACGATTGTCTAGCTTGTTGGTTGCCGCTCTTGCGCAGAAGGCATCATGATGACTAAAGTCATGTGGAATGACAATTTGAACTATGCATTGTCATTAGAAAATGGAGTATGAGTATTCAGCTGATGATGACTTAAATGACATAAATAACAAAATTGGCTCAAACTTGTAAATTTTAATAGCCAATCAACGTAGCGGAACGGACCTGACTTACATACACAGTTACTATCTTAGTATTATAGATAGATAGAAGATGCTACCCTGGACAGTAGAATCGAAAAAAAATTGCTGGCACACATGAATAAAAGCAGATTATGGTCTTTAAAAACAGGCGCTTTCAAGTCATCATATTTTTTTTGGTAAAACTGCTGAGAAAACGAAACGAAAGGAGCGCAGAGAAGTGCGCTGCTTAACTGTCTAATAAATGCTCATTTTGAACAATACCGTAAAGTCTTGCATATAAGGTCTCCTTATATAAATTTGAAAATCAAAAATTTCTGAAAAAAGTGGAATTTCGTGTGACAACCTTATAAGTGGGAGGAGGTCTTATAAAGCGAACATTAGGAATTTCAGGCCTTATAAACGGGGTAAGATTTTGACCAAGTCAAAATTTTGAATTTTTTGGTTTCCCGTCGTGTGACACTCCGCCCACTTTTGGGTGGGGGTCTTATAAGTGGGAGGAACCTTATATGCAAGACTTTACGGTATGATTTTTGATTGCATTCAGATGGTTTTAAAATGTTGTTGTTCAAAAAGACGAGCAAGCAAGAGTGTAGTGATTAATGAAACGAGACAGTGTCTTGGCAATACCAAAGCAACACTGTTCAATTTCAAAGAAAAAGTGTTTCTTTGGCCGACAACAGAAACCAAAAAATCGAGTGTATCGTTCAGAATTAAAACCAAGCATCCTGTTATGTATCACATTTTCAGTTCGCTTCCGCTGCCTCAATCAGCCCCCGTACACGTTGATCACCACAGCCGAGGGACAGCCGGGTCATCGGTCGACCGACCATCTGCAGCGCAACAGTTTCAGTGGTGGCCGATTCAGCTCGCCGCTGAAACAACAACAGTCGCAGCAATATTACTATCGAAACAATTCGTTGTCGTTGAACAGCTCAAGCGGCCAGTATCTGTCAGTGTCGAACAGTAGTTCAAGTGAGAACACATTGTTTGAATTTTTAACTTGTCTTGAAAGAAGAAAAATGGTAAAAAAAGATAGTCTAGAAAGATTTTTTGAATGACTAAAGGTATACTGTACAGAGTCGAATGGTTCAAAAAGGCTGACAGGCAAACAAAAAACTGGTGCAGACACCAATTGGATGAAAGTTCCAAGCAACCAAGAAATAGCTGTCGCAAGATGAATTTGCGGGACGAAAAAACAGCCGCAAATGCTGCAACAGTCACAATGTTACGATACGCAGGCTCAACGCTGATGACGATGCTGCACCCAGCGACCGCGCCGAGCGGTTCGCATGCCTCGAGGAAACATTCGCTGATACAAGTCAGCCGCGACGGCCGCATGATGGCTGCACATCAGGTCTGCTTGCGTGCGTTCCGTTCAGTTGCACAAAAGTGTTCACCTCATGGGGGAATATTATAGTTGCAAAAATACCCTAATGCACATGAATTCACTCAGTTTAGCATCACACTAAAAACAACCGGGCGTTAATAAACGCCAGAGCAGGAATGCCAGACAATAAGAAACACCGATATTTTTAGTGATACAACTGTAACGGTCACAATTCAAGTTTTTTTAAATCACACAATGAAAAAAAATCACTCTTCCATTCAGACGATGGCGCGACGTCAGAGTCTCAAAGACGAACTGATCACTTTATCCGGCAGCGCCGATTGGTCACACAACAACGGCCAATCAGCAGCGAGCATTAATCAGCAGCATCCGCATCTGTATCAGCAGCGGTCGACGTCGATTAGCACCGCGCCACCGACAACGCTCATCAGCAGAAATCTGCTGAATCTATCAGCAGTAGGGAAGAAGAACCGAAAGTTTCTGCTGAGACGCTCGATGACGAGCGGCAACGCGGAGGCGCATCGCAAGTCGAACTCGTCGATCAACAGCACGGATGAAAGCAGCCCGCAGGAGGGCGACGAGTGCTTCGATGAAGGCCGATACCCGGACGGCGACGACACCAGTCAGCCCGAGTATGCAGATTTTGTTATTCTTCTTTTCATTTTTTTGCTGCACTTTGCGTTTTCTCACAGTCCCCCCTCTCTCTCTCTATTTTCTTTTTGTCGTAACGTTTATATACTTTTTCTGTTGTTTTGAACGGGCTTGTTTGTTCGCCTTGTCAGCGTGCGTAATATTTGAAACTTGAACGCAGAATAGAGGCCCAGATTCGCTAAATGAAACGCTCTTAATATAATTTGGAGTCTTGTCCTGTGTCCTGTCCGTCGGGACGTCCAATACGCCGTGCTGTCCCGCGCGGTGTCAGCAGTGAGTAGCGAAACCACGCTTTCTTTTTTATGTCGCCCAACTCGACGGCGTTCTGTACGCTTCTTTGGTTTAGCCCTGGCTAAAAACCATCGCTTAAAATTCCAACAAAAACAAATGTCGCCAGTTCTATTTTGACAGGCAGACACCGGACACTACTTCAGACATTTTGATTTAGCGTGGACTTGTAGCTTTGGCGCAAAAGCTCAGTTTGGTTATTTCAGTATTATTTCTAACATCGGCACACCGCACGCCACGCCAACCAACACTGGTTTAAACCAGTGCTGGTTGTTTGTTTGTTTACGATTCAAATATACACTCAGTGTTTGCACTACTGATTAGATTACGAAGCCCCTACGGCTAGAAAGAAACCTGTCAACGTTCACTTGATATTATCGACGGTCGGATTTTGACGTTGACAATTTACAGGTTTATTCATTGCGAAACGAATTTCAATCTATTGTGGTGGAAACCTGAACGTTTGTGGATTGTGTCGTGGTTGGTGCAGCTAGACACCACGTGTTCTGTTGTTGTTGGCATTTGAAACGGGAATTACCATAAAGTGCGCAATATTTATGCAGAGTTGTAAACAGAATTGCGGCTACTTGCAATGTGTCATTGGGACACCGGTGAATTTAGTTCCTCTTGGCCAGGCTTGCTGAGCTATGAACATCTTGTTGTTCGATTTGGATAAATGATCAACTTGCGTGCTTGCCTCTAGACATGCACCTACCACTTGACTGCGAGCTTATTTTGCTGTTTCGTTTTTTCGCCGCAGAATTATCCGTTGTTATATACCAAAATATAAACTGTAAACAAGCACCAACTAAATTGTTTTCAGTTTTCAGCTGTAAGAAGATGTTTCGAAACAATAAGTGTAGCGCAAGATTGTCCTGTAATCTTCTGCATCACTGATTATGACATTATGTTCTCTGCAAGAACACGATGAAAAAACGCGCGGTAAACCGCTGCGTTTCAGACGAACACACACATACACATTGTGATTGATTTGCGGAATATTTGTTCGGTCGTTCATGCACAGACGGGGGAAGGGATGATTGTGTGTCAACTTTGCCACTAAAAAAAGCCGCATCTTTGCCACTGGTATAACTGCTGGTAATTGTGCCTGCATGCATGCAACTTTGCCACAAACAATGCACGTTATAAGATGCAGCCGCAACTTTGCCACTACAGGGTGTTTGTTGCTTTCACGCAATTCTGCTATTTCTGACACCCGCATTAAAGAACACTGAAATAAATGGTTTTGTATTTATTTTCATTCGATTTACTTGCAGTCAGATGTTGTCATATTATGTAGCAAACAAATCTAGATTCACTGATCGTAACGAGCAGTCACTGTCAGTGTTAGGCAAACTTGTTGACACGTTCTTACACGACATGACTCCAATTAAGATCGAGAAGCCTTAGGACACCCACTGAACATCTTCATCACTCAGTTGTGCGACGTTGTTTTGTTATTGCCTAATTCACTTGTATTGGCAACCGACTTCTGTAGGTTACCTAAGGCTTCGCAAGCCTTTTATCAAGGAAAAAACACCCGAAACACACAGGCTTTAAGTAGCTCTGAAATCAGCGCAGGTGTGAGTGGGACCTTCGTCCTATTTCTATTTACCAATTCGACATTTCATTTATTCTTACAAACAATTTATTTCAGTGCTGTAAATTTCAACACCCTGTAGTGGCAAAGTTGCCATTATTAGCAGTTATATACCAGTGGCAAAGATGCGGCCCCTTTCTAGTGGCAAAGTTGACCAAGTACCGAAGGGATGATTGAAGGGATCGCTATATCTTTTCAGAATTGCTACCTTTTTTGAAGATACCGGTCAAACCGGCAAAAAAGCATGCATGCAGTGCAGTGTTGTGTTGTGTACCTGCGTTGATTGAATATGTTGACAGATTCGTGTGGTGTGAATACAGGGTGTCGCATAAAAGCGTTTTTCCGAAAAGACAGCGCTTATTTTGAACACACGTGCACTTGCACTAAAGCTACCGTACGATCGATACGGAAAAAATGGTTTTACCTGAACACACACAGTGAAACTGCTAATTCTGCAATCAATGGTCATGCAGAATAAAAAACTCAAAAAGGAAACCAGCAACTTTTGCAGCACCCTGTACGATGTCGGCGTATATGTTGGCTGCTTCCGAAATGAGTCAGTGATGCATGCACGGTGTATAGATGCACATGCATGCACGTACAGTACATCGCGCTAAAACTACTACACATACACACATCGAATATCAACACAACGCGATACGAGGCAACCGCCAGTGCTGTTTTCACCCTTTTTTCTTTCGGTCTGGTTACCCCCGCGCACGCACGCAAAAATTCCACATCGTGATCGTGTGTTTCAACCACGCGGTTTCCCTCAGCGAAACGTTGCGCTTTGCGTTTGTGTGGCAGGTGATTTGGCCATGTGTATTTATTGTGTTGTCGTGCTGCCATGTAGCTGTTTGGGTGTATACCGGGTGTAGCAGTGCAGCGCAGACGAAATGTGTTCAACCGGAAAGTTGCAGTTATTGTGCGGAGTTTCGTTTATTCTTTGCTGCTGAGGAACAAATCGTCCAATTGAGAAGTCCGACTGTTGATAATTTTGTCAGTTGTGGTACTTTGAAATGTGGCAAAAGGAACTTTTACTATTTATGGATCCCCTGTAACCGCATACACACGAATCCACACGTTCTTCACCGCATGTGGCAAGAGTCAACCCGCTCCATGAGGTTGAGTGATTTTCACTACGTTGTATTGTTGTGTTTGTTTGTTTCTGCCAATTTTTCATTTATACCGCTGATTTGATTTCATTCGTTTGTTTGATTTGTGTGCGTGTGTGTTTGGATTTTTTTTAAAATTATTCATTTCAGTTCAAACGCAGAAGACACGGCGTCACTTTTTTCTTAATTTTCTGTAAACAATGCGTCTTTCGTCAAAGAAACATCGTCTGTTTTCGCTTTCATATGAACAATTCTTGTTATTTTCATTTTCTCGTCTTGTTTATTTTCAGTGAAAAGTCAATGTGGTCAAAGAAAGCCCAATATGCCGGTGTTTTTTGGATAATAAAGTACTTTTTTATTGTTGATGTTAACCTGCTCATCTCTTTGAATTTATTGATGACGAAAATTCACATTTTTTCCGCAATATGAGTGAGAATCTTGTTAGTGTTCGCGCACCACTTGACTTTTCACACGTCTAAATTTTCCACCTCGTTGGGTCTACATTTCTATTTTTTAATTCATTTTCTCAGTCCAGTCACTCACTCCCTTTGGAAACCCTGTGAAAATCACAAAATAGTATATTTTTTCAATCAGCCACTCTTGACAGAAAAGATTTTTCAATCTGGTCTGTTAAACATTTTTTGGACTGATTACAATCAGATGATTGAATAATTACCTTCGAAAATGCTTTCAAGTTTTTTTAATGTAAGATACAGATGCCACCATGGCAATTCATAGTGGGTACAGTTTTCAAATTTTTTCCTGATTCATCACGGCGAAAAAATGCGAAGCACGCCAATTTTTCTCTACGACCAATAAAATATGTTGCAAGCCATGTTCACTGAGATAAAAGCAGTTCAACACAGTCTTACATGCTTTAAATTGAAACGGTGTACTTTTATTTCAAAAGCGTTTTTTTGTCTGACATTCAAAATTTACAAACAACAAACACACCGGCAACCTCAAACACTGCTACGAAATGCGCATATTGTGCCACATCGCATTTTGTGCCAGTGTGTTTGTCTGCACGTGTCATAGACTGTGAGATCACGCGTGAAAACCAGACCGTTCACAGCATTCAGGCTAGGGGTTTTTCGAAGAGAACACCGTTTCTACCTCCATGATACCGCATTTTCTCCCCACACACACATTTGCAGCAACGTCATGCCAACAACGGCGCATAACAAAAGTCGCGTCACGCCGCGCGGCTATCGACCGTCATTGATTAAACAACGTTCGCAAACCGACGACGAATCGTACAGTGCCGAACGAGCGCGAACGAACTTAGTAAAGGAGCCATTGGTGAAATCGTCGAAAAACAATTCGAAGACGAGCAATGGACGGATTCCGAAGTTTCGCGATAATGTCAAGGAGATCTTGCGTGAGTGACGATTTGATTGCAGTTTTTACAAGTTTTACTTGAAATGTATTCCCGTGACTCTTCTTCTGTATGCAGTTGTGATGTCGGCTAATTCGCTTGTGTTTGGAGAGCTGACTTATGTCTTGGAAAGCCGGCCACGCTGAATTTAAGCGTTTGTTTTTGGTGTAATGTGTTTTTTAATAACCACAAATGTTCGCCAGCAATGTTGCAGAATTATTCACGGCCATCGAACAAGACGACATCGGCACGGTGCGCTGTCTGCTGCAGCGCAAGAAGGTCGACGTCAACGAGTGAGTTTGCGTCACCGGGTGTTTTCTTTTTCTGGATGAGTTTAAAAAAAAATTGTTTCATTATTGATGCCATCCGTAATTTGAAATGAGGTCATCAAAAAAAACACCAAATTTTTTCTTCATGCCACACTTCCGCTCGCTGTTGTTGCGTGGTGTTGCAAGTTTCGACGTACAATTGTGTGATAAACTTTATCGAAAACTCATATTCATTTATTATCAGGTTTTTAGGCTCCGCGACTCGGTGGGGTTTGCAGACGTGAAAGAAAACTAGTTTCAATCTTTTGATGAAATGAAACTGTTTGCTTATCTATACCCCCATTGAGTCTCGGGACCAAAATAGAATCTCATACCTTTTTAAAAAACAGTCTGCGCGGCTGTCTCACGGCAAAAAACTGGATTTTTTTCGCATGATACAGGGTTTAAAGTTTTTAAAACAATTCAAATAGCCCTAAAAAACTACTGACACGGTTGATTTTTCAATTTCACTTGATTTCAATCAATTTCAGCGAAAACCTCGATGAAATCAGCGCGCTCGAGGTGGCGACCATGTTGAACCATTGCGAGGTCGCTCAGTTGCTGATCGACCATGGAGCTCAGGAAAACCCGAAACGTTCGCTTTTTTTCATTTCATTTCATTTTGAGTTTACATTTCGCAAGGCGTAGGAACTCATCCGATAAAACTGTAAGAACAGCGTATAATAATACGATAACCTTTATGAAATAAAAGAAACAAAGTCTAAAAATGCTGATAAACAAAGATGTTACAGTAATCCACACACATTGAGATCCACACAAGTTAGGAAACCCCTTCTGGCCAACATTGTGCCAAGTTTACACCAACTGACGTTTCTTGACGCCGTTAAAATTAAGTCACCTGTAAGTTTATAGCCGATGAAACTTTACATGTTTAATGTGCGATTGTTGTTCTCTTTGCTATTTGTATCAAAAACGGATGTGTGAAAACCAATTCCGCTAAAACTGAGCTTATGAATTGAAGGAACACCTGATACACTGTATCTACGTGTATACGTGTACACCATAAAAAGCGAACAAAAAATTACGCAAATGAGATATGGCTTTATTGCAGTGTCCTCAGTGGCGAGCAGATTGCGCAAGATCCAAGCGATCGCTGACAACGCGCAGTGCCGCTTGGCCGAGTGTCAGCTTGCCGCGAAAGCTCTGCCGGCGAATCAGGTAAAACTTTCGGATCACATGCGCGCTTTAATAAGAGAAAAATAAACAACACCATATGGCTTTTTTGTTTACGAAACCCACGTGAACTAAAACTTGAATAATACACTCTGAAAATCATCTGCCATCCGCCAGCTATATATGGCTTTGAAGTATCGCGCCTCGCTGAATGGGATCGTCATAATTCATTAAGTTCGAAATCTTTTAGTTCCTGTTGTGTATAACAGGCGGTCAACAAAACGATGATTGTTTTTGTTGTTCTACACAAATAGTTCTCTGTTTACGGTTCCGCAACTGGTAAAGATACCGGGTGTGTAGTGGTGCCGCTCGTCAGTGCGATGGACAGCAATAAATAAGACGCATGGACAGCAGTGCAAACATTTTCAGTCTGCACAGGGCCCTTGTATTCGCGTGTCCAGCGAACCAGTGAACGCAGATAGAATCGCCGCACGCTCGAAAAATGCCGATAACCAAGCTAGAATCCATGCCAAAACTCATTCCATGCGAACATTTCAAGATTGCAGAATAAGCCAAACGAAGCACGCCACACGCAATAGTTTGTCATGAGCTGAGTGTTTAGCATGGATCTTGACGGATGGACTTTGGTGTTCTTTTGGCGTGTAACACGCCAGAGTGGTTGGTAAAATGCCCCATCAGTGAAATGCCCGATCGGTGAAATGCCCGATCGGTGAAATGCCCTTTGGTGAAAGGTCCGTCGGCGAAATGCCCGATCGGTGAAAGGTCCGGTTACACCGTTTGGGTGTTCTTTCTCATTAGGCGGGCGACATCGACAAACAGCTGAGCTTCTGGGAGTCGCGCGTGCACATTTGCAAGAAGATGCGCTCCAACACCGAGGCGGCGTCCGTGCCGGCGGCGCCGCGGGGCGCCCATCTGTCGGTGGTCAGTGAGACGGCGTTGAGTGTTCAGATTGAGCTGCACGAACCGACGTCAACTGGTGCCTCGTGTTCGTACGCGATGATGACCAAGTATAAAGGTACGGTATGCACGCTACGTCGCGCGCGTGCAGCCGAACGGATGATTTATTTGGCATTTCGCAGGTGTACAGGGGTTCGACATATGTGCAGTCAGAATGCAAACGATTGCGCAGAAGAGCAGTAATGCGATGATAATGTACCGTTTCGCGACACACACGTTCGATTGCTCTTGTAACACCAATAATCGAACAATTCGTCTCAGTTTTACAAACAGAAATGCTTTCACTTTGTTTTGAGATTTTTTTGGCCGCTTTGCCAGAGTGGAGTAGTTCGGCAGTTTATTTGCAAACTTGCCAATTTTAGTTTTTGAATGTGTTGTTGATACACTCAGCCTCTTTTCCAGTGGAATGGTCGACGTCGCCAGAGTTCACCGAGGTCACCGGCAGTGTGCTCGTCAGGGACATGCGTCAACGTCAGGTGACGGTCGGGCCGACTTTGTGCACTGGTCGGCCGTACTACGTGCGCGTGGCGGCCGGAAATTTCGCCGGTTTCGGTGAACCGATCGCCACGCAGCCGCCGTGCGCCACGCCGTCAAGTGAGCGTGGACTGACTGGATGTTTGTTGGAACCTGGCACTTTTTGGTTCGCAGAACACTGAGAATTATCGCTGAAGAAGCTTGAGCGGAATCGGAGCTGCAAGAAAGCATTTATATAGCCGTAAATGAGTGCTGTTTGATTTTATTTATATTCACACCTTACGATTCCTTCTTCTAACTGTCATTCAAAGTTTCGCATGCTCTGTATTCTGCAAAAAGTGACAGGTTTAAACAAACATACTTTACACAACCGGTATTTAGTCATGTTTTCACTGCACGAGAAACACATTCAAAACCAGACAACAATGTTGTATTGTTTTTTGTAAAAAAAGGTTGGCGTGAAGTCGACCGCCGAAAGCAACGCACTGAATTGCGTCAGTTGAGCGACCTGTTCCATGAAGTGCGCAGTCTGCGACAAACGGACGCCTGGCAGAAACGTAGGCCATGGGGGATTCTTTCAAATGAAATTGAAATTTTTTAATTGTTTTTTTTAAAGTTCCGAAGACACCATATGATTTACCTTCAAACTCATTTTCCAGTGTTCGGCTCAAATGTGCGCCCATCATCGAAAAAGAACAAACGACCGAGCTTCAAAAATCTATTCTCCGTTGGCACGAAATTTCAGCGAAACTTGAAAAAGTAATGCTTGATAGAACTTCTGTACTATGAACTTTGGCTTCCTCTGAACTACGTATAACTTTGGCTTTTTCTGACTACGTACATGTCTTTGGTCTCTCACACACACATTTCCAGAGGACTCTATTTGTCGACGCTGCTGTACAAAGACGACAAGCTGCTCTGCACCATGGACGATAACTTGCCAGTGATCTTTATTGATGAGTGCGACGCGAAGGCGATCACTCCAGCCGACTTCAATTGGTTCATGAAAGTTGGTTTTCAAGATTGTAAACATCATTATTATTCCGTGTATCTTCATCATGACATTATGATATCCATTTCGTTTTTTTTGCTTCGTAGTATGCATGCCAAAGTACAAGCTACATGATTACTTCCAGCTCTCTTGCACCTGGGACGACGGCGACTGGATACAAGCGGACCAACAACTGGCGGCTGGCGGAAGTCAAGGTGTGCGCGCAAAGAAGTTTCTCGAAATTCCATTTTGAAACACAAGAAAAAACACAAATCAAAAAACAACAAAAATACATGCCACCAAAACAAACCGGTGCAACACAGGCAGCAGTCTGCTGATGCGCAGTCGACTCCTGGACGCGGCCGTGCAGATGCAGCAGACGCTCGGCGTCATCGACATCGGCCGGCTACATTCGCGCCCCATCAGCGACCAGAGCGGCGTCACCGTGCTGCTCACGATCGGCTACGTGCACGACGCCAAGGCCGTACAGGGTCTCGCCGTGAAGTGGGCGCACATCGCGAAGGTGCTCCGCAACACCGCCACCACCACCGCCAACGCCAGCAACACCAGCGCAGGCCAGTCGTCGGCAAGAAACGCCGCGCGAACAACGCCGAACTCGCCCAGCCATGCCGTGAGCGGCGGCGGTTCGGTCATCGGTCATCAGACGGATTCACTGCATCTGCATCATCATCATCATCACCCGCACGACGACCATCTGCACCATCAACAGCCGACCGCCATCGAGCAGATGCACTCGGATCTTGTCACTCTGCTCAATCAGTACGAGTCGAGTCATGTGCCGCTCGACCGAGGCCTCTACCTGTGCTACATGAAGTTGCACTCGAGTGTTCAGGACATCAGCGTCGTCGTGCCCGATAATCTGCCGTCCGTGCTGCCGTTCGTGTACATTCGCGAAAATCCGCACGTCTCCAGGTGGGAGCGTGTTTCTATTTTTGATCGGTTTT
>JASANC010004207.1:0-20696 GCA_030248135.1 Theristus sp. LFF4_11
ATAAAACGCGCTCCAAAATAAAATTTTTAAAAAATAAACTTTTTTCTTAATTTAAAAGTGTCTGGAAGTAGTAAAAAAACCAAAATCAACGACGAGTCTTGTCTGAATTGGATTTGAAAACCGAAACGTGAAATTGAACAGGCCAAGTCTTTAGTCTTGTAAGAAAGACTCGACTCGTGAAACGCGTATGGCAATAATGGAAAAATAAGAAAGCAAAAACCGACGACGACGGGACGAAGTGAAGAAACCACAAGGCAAGAAGACGCAAGACAAGCAGAACCACAAGTGAATAAAATTGCGAAGGGAGTGGGCGGGGGGCCAGGTGAGGGTGGTGACATTGAAAGGGAAAAGAGTTGACGACGACGGTGATGGGACGAGACGATGGGAAATGGGACGACAGCTGAGCGCAGACCTCAACGGCTATTTTGTAAATACATGTTTTTCTGCACGCAAACGCAAAACCTAACCAAACAAAAAAAGCCAATAAAACTCTTACCAAGACAGAGAAAACGAGACAATAACAGTTCACTTTCACCAATTCAAAAATCAAGCAAACTGAATCGCTCCTGCCATCGTAGATTTTTACCTCACATTGTTTCAAACAAAAAAACAACGCCGAAACGTGAATGACATTACAAGAACACGAAATCGAATCACAAATATGAACAGTGGCGGTGGTGATCGTTGAAACACTCATAAATGCGTTGAGTTTATTCAAAAATTCACAATTTATAACGAACTGAATAAAAGATAACAACCAGAAAACAGAGCCAAAAAGCAAGAAGCTCAAACTCCATCTCGAACGCCAAATTTTTAAAAGGTGCAAACTGCATCTGCTCTTTTGTCTGTTTTATTTCTGCTTTAACCAGATGACAGCTGCATCCCTTCATTGTTTTGCCGATGCGTCGCCATCAACTCACCATCTACCATCATTGTTGTTTCCGTCACCACCCTGTGTGAAAAAATCGTTGTGGGTCGTTATGCTGGAGTCCATTGCTTATAGCAACGGTTGTCATGTCACAGTCGCCAACATCGTCACCACAATTCAGTTCTGAAAAAAACCTTTATTCAGCTCAATGAAACAACAATATGTGTGGAACGAAAAACATAAATAAGCACTATCCGTGGAATGACGTCGCGGATGGCTTTGAAAGGAACCGAGCAGATATGGTCAGCGTCAGATGAACAGCAGATTCTTGATAATTCCACAGCATTTATCACGTGCGCGCGCAGATCCACGTGTGCTTGTTGTACCAACGGATGATGCCCTGGAAACTGTGGATACATGAAGACAAAAAACACACACAAAACGGACAAATTGACAGGGAGGGAACGATTGAACGATGGCAAACCAAGTCGGTCAGTGGGGCAGCGAGCGAACGAACACAAACCAAGAATTAGAACGTACGAATGTGCTTCAGTGGGGTGTGACAGCCTGCACCGATTGAGAGAGAGCCTGCACCGTTAACTGAACCTTTGCGATGTGGTTAAAGGGCAAACAGTCAATGTGGTCAGAGTTCCTGAGTTTCAGTCACAAAATAAAACGAATAAATCAATGAAACAAAAGTCCACTTGTGTAGTTCAGTGGAGATTGAACAACATCAAGTTCACCAATCAGCTGCATCTTGCTAGTGCTTGCTCAATTTGCTTTTTGAGTCGACGTCGACGACGACGTGCCGATAATTTTTGCTTTCAAACATAAAAAGCGTACCGCTGGCCGCTGCTGCGTGTTCAAAACAAATTTAAAACAAACAAACAAAATAACAAAACTTGTTTCCAACGATTTCAGCGGTTTTGATACCGCTTTAAAGAATTGATTCATTGGCTACTCCATGTGCATTCATTGTTGTTCAAAGATTGTTCACATTTTCAATAAATATTTCACATTGTCACATGCTGCGTTATTCTGCTCTGTGCTTTGGACACACAGCAGCGGCCAGCGGCGGCACGCTCTTTTCTTGCCTAAAGGCAAAAACTAAAAACAAAAACCATAGACGACGTCGTTGCAGTCAATCAGCCAAAAAACACCTTTTTTAACATTGTGACCAATGCAAATTTTTGGAATTTGGTAGTTTTTGATTCAGTTTTTTTCGGCATAAAAAAAATAAAAACAAACCGCTGAACAATGAAAAACATGATTTTTTCTGAATCCCGTTTCCAGGAGTGCGGAGCGTGAGGAGCCGACCAATCAGCGAGTTGCATATATTAACCAGATAGACTGTGGGTCATTTTGAATTACCACATGCAGATAGAAACTGGTTTCCTTTTACGTCCACAACCGCATTGAGTAGCAGGTGCAACACAAAGCCAACAGTGCCCGTGCACAGATCGAACCGCAAAAGTGCTGGCGCTCAACGGTGACACGCGCGCACGCATTAATGGCACCGCTGTATCCGGCTCATTTGGCCGTCGTGGCGTCGTGGGGATTGGGGAACCTGAATGAATGGAGCACAATTCATGTTGACCGAAAAATGAATCGCAACACCAAACACAGCAATTTTGTGGTTTTGATGGTGTTAGATAAACGGATAGCGATAATTGTGATGTGACACAAGGAACAAGCGTGTGCGCGGTTAAACTTGATGCAAAAAGTTCACATTCAAATACTTTTGAAGAACTCAAAAAAACCTAAGCCAAAAGCTTGAAAACCCACGATTTTTTCGCAGCCGACTGTAAACTTGAACCAGATTTGTGGAAACAAAGCTTTCAGAATACTTTGTTCAAAATATCGTGCACCAACTAAAAGAGAAACTAAAGTGACCATCTGACCAAGAACATCTAACGGTCTACTCCCTCCAGAGCCGAGGGCAAATTGGGCTCAGGGCAGTATTACCCGTTTCCGCCGGAGTTTGGTACCTTAAGGTTTCCGGAACCGGCGCGCGAACAAATAAATAAATAAATGAATAAATAAAACAACAAATAAAATAAATTCTTGTTTGGGCTTGAAAACCCAAACTGTGTCCGAACTCAAGCAGTCGCCGACCACGCGCTTGCCATTGGCACTGCAACCACGAAGCCGGACCGGAAAGAGCGGTCACCGTGACCATCATCGTCAGTGGTCAGTTCTATAAAAAGTGAATAGTGCTTGAAAAGTGAATAGTTCTACTTCAGGGTGTCCCAAAATTTTGACAAAATCCGGTTGAATACTAGAACCACAAGTTCATCTTTGATCGAAGTTTCCCATTGATTGGATTGATATTTCTAATTTCCACGCAAAACTGTTTGTCTTTGAAGCTCATGTCTCGATTATTTTTCCAGAATTTCTCAAAGACTAACTTTTGGAACACCCTGGAGTAAAAATGTTCACTTTTCAAACACTATTCACTTTTATAGAACTGACCACAGGCGAGATTTTGACAACTGCGCGTAGACGTTCAGCCGGCTGTTGAGGTCTGCAAAAAGTGCGAAAGGAACGATTGTGCCGTCGACACTTTTACCACTCTTTTTGAACCAGCAGTACCAGTTTGTGATTGAGCAACGGTCCATTGTGAACGCAGCGGTTTGATGCCGTGCCGTCCGTCGGCCGTGCAGCTGCACTGCATACTCCCTTGATGGATTTTCGCCGTTCAGTTCAATTCGAGTTAATCGATTCAGCCAAAGTCCGATTTGGAAAATCGTGTCTCCCTCCATTCGTAGGTTTTTGTCCGTTTTTGTCATGTTCCTTTATTGTTTGGGACGTTTGCTATCTTTTTTCAATCACGCAAGACCGGAGCGTGTGTAATAACAGGGTGCGGAGCGTGTGCGCTGCGCTAGTGGATGATGAGCATGAGCATACTGAAACATGTGCGCGTGCGTTTTGAATAAAGAAGCATTACGCAACCCCTCGGCTCTGGAACAACTATGCGCCAGACCGGAATTGTCCGAGCCCGAATTCTCGGGGCCGCAATAGGGTTGTTAAACAAAAATCAAAATTTTTTTAAAAAAAAAGTGATTAAAAAAAACAAAAATGCCGATTTAAAAAAAAAATTCGAAAAATTTTTCTCCAATATGCTCTGAAAACCTCAATTTTGGCACAATTTTTCGAAAGTTCAACAAAAATTTTCTTTGATATTACCTCGTAAAACCTTTAGCAGTCGATTTTGGACCGTTTTACCGACTGATTTCAGGCTTATACAACATCTGCGATGAAGTTTTTGAGCGTCCCAAAGGTTGGCTTACCATTTCCGATGCAGATAAGCTGACGATTCGCCTCGCAATCTAAATTTGAGCGTCCAAGCTGCTCCGTTTGCAATCGTTACGTTGTCTGGTTCGTGTCCTGCCGTCGCGACACATCATCAGATTTGATCGAATTTCAAGCCGGTATGTGTATTTTCACTTGGGCTGGGTACAATAAGTGACGTTTTGGGGGTCAAAACACTAGAAGAGGCATGGTAACGGTTTGGAAAAGGGGTAATTGAGGTCACCAAAACAAAATCTCCAAAGTTCCGCCATACGGGAGTCATTCCGGAGGCGCTTGCATATCATATGTGGTTCTTCGAACTCCCTGATTGATTTAGCACAACTTTGATTTTTGAAATTTTTTTTTAAAAAAAAATTCTTTAAAAAAAAACAAAAATGACGATTTTTGTTTTTTTTAACAACCCTAGGCCGCAATCAAACGGGCCGCAATGAGCGGGCTGCAACTCTTCAGGACGCAATGAGAGAGCCGCAATTGAACATACGCGTGCGTGAATTGGTGCAAATGGGCTGAGTTTTGTCTTATTGGATTCGGATTTCACATTCTCCCATTCCCATTCCGTGACTTATGAAGCTTCACGGTTTAATCACTTCAAAAAAAAATTTGATTTTTGTTTAACAACCCTGGTCTGAACTGAATTGCAGAATTGAAAATCGCAAAATCATTGTCATGGAATTGGAACAACGACATGAGCAAGCAGAGGAGGAGGATGAAGCAAACTCCGAACAAGATGGGATATCGTCGTCGGCTGCTGAGCTTGAGCAAATTCATGATGAAGATGATGTGAACGAAGAAATGGAGAACGAAAACGACGCGCACGCGCACCACCAACAACAGCTCAATGATGATGATGACGATCTCGATGGGCCGCCGCAGTTGGAGATGCCGGCGTCGCCGGAAAACTCGCTCGCGAACAGCAGTGAGGTGGAGAGCGTGGATCGAGACACGGACGACGACGACGATGACGACGATGCTTACATTGAGGTCGCTGAGGAGACTGTCGAATCGTCGGCGTATTATGACGACGACGATCCGGACGCGCCGCCCGTCTTGGAGTCGGTTGCGTCGATCGATCGCGATCGCTTGAGGAGGGTTGGTTGGTGTTGGTGTGAGAATGAGAGAAAGCCTCTTTTTGTTCTGTTTTGGCAGTGTAGTCTACCATCCAGTCACAGTCGAACTCTAAATTGCAGGTGGTCAGCTGATTGTTTGGTGATCGCGTGATGCATGCTTTCTCCGCAGGATACGTCTGCCTCCTCAGCATTGCCTCCCAGCACAGAAAGCATGTATCACGTGATCCATCGGCTAATTCAGCTTCTACACAGCGTCCGCCACCGCACCTGACCGATCCCGCTCGATCGGCCAAATTGTGTGACTACCTTTTCCACCTGTAATGAACAACAACAACAATCGGCTAATTGCCCACAATTTAGAGTTCGAGTGCAGTTAGTTGGTTATCCATCCATCAGCAAATCATCCGTCAATCAACTCAGCCAGAGGGACCAGTGTTCTAATGAATGGTTTTTTGTTAGAAATGAAGGCAGTTTACTTTTTTGTCAATGAATCAGACAAAGCAAAACTGAAATAGTCATATCTTTCGTCTTGTAGGTTTTCGTCTGTTGCTGTTCGATTGAGCCAAAATTTTTCACAAATTTCTGTGCAGTATTGCCCGTTTCCGAGTTTCCGCCGGAGTTTGGTACCTTAGGGTTTCCGGAACCGATGCGAAAAAAATAAGTATATAAATAATAAATATAAAAATCGAATAAAAACCGAAACGCCCAATTATTTTAGTCTTCAAAGCGGCGCTCGTCGGCTCGAATGCCGGCCGAACGTGGGCGAAAAGCTCGACAAACGAAAACTGACGAGGACGAACTGCCGAGATTGTGGTGATTTTTTTGTTTCAAATTTTCATTTTTTGTTTTTGTCAACGTCAAGTTTTGTGTTATGATACGCAATTTTTGTTCGAGACTGCTATTCTGTTTCCGATTTTTTATTGAGACACTTTGGCAGCTTTTGGGCGAATAATGGTGTTCTGCCATCACTGGTTGACAAAACGATGCTTTTTTGAGACAAAATGCAAATATGGACGGCTCTTTCAACCTTTTTTCCAGTGACATCGAATTCTCGTTTCTTGATTCGCAACATCTCTGCTGCGGCATTTGTGGTGAAATCGTGCTACACGACACGCTAGTCTCGAAGCATTTACCGGAGCAACATTCCGATGTGCGTGTTTTTTTGGGGGGGTGGTTTGTTTGTTTGTTTTAGTATTGGGGTGCTGTTTTAGTATTCTGTTTATCGTTCCAAAAACATTTCACGCTCTGGGGAAAAGCCGCACAGTTGAAGCGAAACAAAACCCGAACCGTCAATTTCTCCAAGTGTTGCAGTTTCTCGAGCAACGCTTCGCCAGCGTCGATCTGATCGCGTTACGCAAGAAATTGGCGTCGGAACAGCGGAGCCTGCAGTCGGGCGGCGGTTTCAAAGGACTCGCCAAGAGTAACATCGGCGATTTCTTCGCGAATCCTCTGTCGGCGACGAGACGGAAATTCCGTGCAAAGGCGTACCGCGGCGGTGCGAGCTCGCGCGATGATCGCGACGTCGTTACGATTGAAACGTCGAAGCATCACGTGCACGCGCGACGACGCAACGCGCGACCGTATACGAGGCGCATCAGCAAAGTCAGGGTGGGTGGCTTGATTGGATCAGAACAGTTATTATCACAACTAGTTCAAGCACTGTTTCTTGCGGTGTCGCCTGGGAAGCGTATACCGCGCGCTCCACCCAGGCTCGTCAGTATGACAAGGCCCGGGCTGAGCCCAATCAAAAATGATGACCAGCACCGACGGATGTCATGTGTGGCTGAAACAGTGGGTCACAGAAGACAATGCAGACGTGAGATGTATTATGTAGTATTATTATAAGAACTGGCATTAGAATTGATTGAAATCAGCATTCAATTGTTCAATGAAGAATTCAATGGTGATTCTTTTGTTGCATTCATTCAAAACAGTCTTCGCAGTAGGTATACGACGTGAAGTTTTGATGTCTGGAAATGTTTTTTCGCGCACTTTTTCCTGTGAATTTCTCCAGGTGAACGTCGTGGAGATGTCGCTATCTGAGTTGAACCACGCGTTGAAGCGAAAAATGCTCGAAAAACTCGGCCACCGTGTGCCGGTGACCCTGGTCGACAAAATGCACGCTCGCTGTGGACTGTGCAACACTGTCATTTCGTTGAATAAAAAGTTTGAGGTGAACGTTGAGGTTTTATTGCATGCCAGCTAGCAGTTTATCTATGAAAGCACAGTTGGTGGATTTTCGAATTTTTTTTTGGTATTTAATCCGTGTTTGTGTCTGTATTTGGCTGTGACTATGTTCATATTTTCCGTCGAATTTTTTTGTGTGCTTTTTTATTTTAACAAACCGCTTGACGTGATTTGCTGGGTTCTGTAGTTTCTCCTTTGTTATCAGTTTTTATGTCAACACATCAGCTGATTTTTCAGCACAGTTTTGGTAAGCAACATAAAGTTCCGCATGTTGTGTTTGATAACGGACCTCACAACCACTATTTCAGATTTCAGAAGCGGAATATTGAAGCAAGAAAAAAATTTGGTGAAACAAAAAAAAGCAAAAATGTGGAATCGATCCATTTTTACTGATTTTCACAGGTGATTCACATTGTGCGTCACTTCCGCGCGTGGCATCCCGCCTCTCATGACTGCTCCGGCAATTGGCTTGCTCTTATTGCAAAAAGGTTCGTTGTGGAATGTCACCGCGGCACTTTCTCACTGACGTCTTTCAAATTGCAAATTTCAGCGCCCGAGGAATTCATATCGTTGTGTTGATAGCATAATGTACAATGTCATTGTCTTTGTCACCTTTGAGTTGCAGAAAGAATCTGATTCCCAGCACATCAACGGTTCGTTTGAGTAAGAAGAGAATTTGTAAGCCGATTCTTAGCCAAAAAAACGCGTGTGAAAAGGCAAAAAAAAACTGATGGCACAGTCGAAATATAGCAAAATGAAAAAGAATTGAAATATTGATTTATGAACACGAGATATGCCGATTTTGAGAAATCTGAGATTGCAATCTTTCAACAAATCTCATGTTTGTTTTAGCCAGACAGAAGATACTGCAGAAGGGGAGGAAGATGAAGCAGAGGGCATATTAAAATCGAAGTCACGTCAGAAACCATTGTCGACGGATGATTTTGTGGTGCTGTCAAACAACAGCGCCACTGCAACGCTGTCCGCTGACCAAAAGGCCGTGCAGTGGGAACAGGTTTGGCGACCGTTTCGATTTTTGTTTCATGAAATGCATGGTCTCTGTTGGTTTGTTTGGCGTGGAGATAGCTTTTTTTTGGAATGTTTTGAGCTTGTTGCGACTCGTAGTAGTAATACAACATACTTTTATTTTTTACAGTTAGTATGATGAGAGCAGACATGTAGAATGCGAACAGAAACTGACTTTTAGCAAACAGAACCAAGTAGAACACATTGCAGAATATAAATCACACCTTTATCATGTTTTTAAACTTAAAAGTTTAATCACACCATAAGCTAGCAATCGCATATGTTCCGTGTTTAGTCATACCACCATAACATTCAACAGCCAGCAGCACTTTCAAAGGTTACATTTCAAAGGTAACATGGAATATGTTGACCAAGTAACACCGGTGAATTTTCAAAAATTCCGAGGTTTTTAATAATTTGATTGAATAGTCGAACCCAGAAGACGGCCCAAAAAACTTTTCTATTTGGATCGTTCATTGGTCGCTCGTTCTCGTTGCACCAGTGCAAGATATTGATTGATTCAGCTCAAAGTCTACAAAAAAAACTTGCCAGATCACGCGAATGCTGGAACGTGATTTGGCGTAATTTTTCTTTTATTCCATCCGGAATTTTTGATCCAGATCGTTCATAAGCGCCAAAAAGTGGCATTCCTATACGTTGCGTTTATCCAAAAAACTGCGTTCATGAATGTTGATGAGAATAAACTGTGATGTGTCCAAAAAGAGTATCCGATTTTCAGGTGCTGCGAGTGCACGAACACTTGTTGCAGTGTATCTGGTGTGGAACGCTACTACAAACTGAGTCGCTTGCAGCGCATTTTGAACAGGTAGCGTTCGTGGCTTTTGTTTTTTTGTTTTTTCTGCTTTCTTCGACCAAATTATCTATCGTTCGTTCGCAATGTGTATTTTGTACGCAAGGTGCTGATTGGCTGCAGTCGCTTCAAGTTGCACAGCCGTGTTTCTCAATTGCTTATTGTTCTCATTCTTATTCGCAAGACAACGGGAACATTGAGAACCTGTTTCCTTTTTTGTGGACTCATTGCGCTTATTTCATTCTGCGAATTGTTCTGATTCTATATATCATTCATTTTCACATTTTCCATAAAAGTGTGTCTCCTTTTCTGTTGTATCAATTTCGTATGTTTTCTTGCTTCGTTCGCAGCTGCATTCGGCAGACGTTCACGTGCCGCGGTGTCACCTGTGCGTGCAGGAGTTGGTCTGGAACGCTCGACTGACCGACTTATATGATGGCGTCAATTTTGACATCAAAGTCCCGGATGAACGCCATCTCTATGTCGGCAAATTCGACGCGAAATTTTCGTGAGTTTCGAATTTTCATCTTTGTGATTTCGTTTGTGCGTCTGATTTTGACTGTTTGGCGGATTTGTCTGTATCACAAGGATAGTAAAGGCGCATTCATAAATGCGGTATTTAGTGTTGTAGTACAGGGTGGGCCAAAAAAAAGGTTCCATTTTCAAACTGCTGTCACTGGCTGGTGTTTCAATATTATGAGCTGAAATTTTCAGCATTGATAAAACATGTGATGCCATTTTACTGACAAAATTTTTATCCAGTTTGGTCAAGTAGATTCAGTTTTACAGCACAATGTTTAAAAATTCCCAAATTTTCAAAAAAAAACGGATTTTTAACCAAGAATTTTACAACGAATCATTGCTCATAGACATCCAAATCATCATCAAGGTTCTCGTCCGGCGGCGGCTGGATTGAATTTCACGGGAAACTGGCGACTCACTGCAGAAAAACTTAAAGATTGCTCCCACCAGATAGCACACCAGACCCGTTGTTCTGTTGTCCACTTAACCATGACGAAACTGCAGAAAAGTGAAACTGAAACACTGTTTTTATTCAAACCGCAAAAAAAACTTTTCAAAAGAAACAAATTAACAGACAGAGCAACACACAAAACAAAAAGTCAACTGAACAATTTTTTCTGTCGCAGTCGCATGGCTGCTGACTCGAGTTTGTTGTGAAACATCAGAATTTCGCTCGAGCTGCTCAAATGCAATTCAAGTGTGAGACCTTTCCACTCTGAGCGCATGATTTGAACTATCAATACCCCGGGTATCCAAAAAGACCCATTTGTCACCTTCGCAACAGTTTCAAAATTGAATCACGCATCTTGATACTATTTTTTTCTTGCACTCATTCAGTCAATTTGTTGATTTTTCGAGCTTTTTAGAAAATCTGCTGCAGTGAGCGCTAGGAATTATATATCGGGAAAAAATTTTTGTCAGTAAAATGGCATCACATGTTTTATCAGTGCTGAAAATTTCAGCTCATAATATTGAAACACCAGCCAGTGACAGCAGTTTGAAAATGGAACCTTTTTTTTGGCCCACCCTGTACAGCTGCGCGTCGGTAAATACTGCTTCATGAATGCGCCTCAAATTTTCTTATTCAAACGTGTCTCGAATAGCAGTGACGTAAATTGCTTTATAAACGCACGTCTGTAATGCACAGACACCAGAGTTTCAGTTTGGCTTATCTCACAGATTAGTTAAAATGAAGTGAATGAAATGAAATTGAGAGCATGAGGCATGACGTCGTTTCATTCTGATGCGTTTGATCGAAACATCCGCTATACTGATAGAGCCCTTCAACTTGTCGCTGTCGATCCTGATACATTGTTTGTTGTTGTTTTCTGCTCTTAGAACGATCGAGTCAATGTTGGATGGGGTGCATAAGCGCATGGCAGACGATTCCCTGTCGCCGGCTGAGATTAATGGAAATGAAAAAGGTACAGTTCGTTTTTTTAATCTGTCACTTTGTTCGCAGAATACACAGCATGCGAAAAATTGAATTACAATAGGAAGGAAGAGAAGAAGGGAATGTATAGGGTTTTGTGTTGAAGTCAAAATACACCATTTGTGGTCAAATGTGTTTTTTCTTGCCACTCCTATCCCATTCTTCGTTCTTTCGCGAGATCTGTATTCTGCAAAAGAGGCGACAGGTTAAAAAGCGGTTTCGACATTCCGTGAGATTATTCTGCTTTACTCAAAAACACTTGCGAACTTGAGTAGTGTGACAAATTCAGGAACATGGCAGAACGTGTGGTTTTTTGAACAGTCTGCAGCGATCTTTTAGAGACGTAATAAAATTTGATCATATTTTGAGACGATGACGCACCCATGCGCACGGCACCGCTTGCTCTCCCCACTTTTCCCACGCCGTCGCACGCAGGTCTGCTGGTGTGATCTGTAGATTAGAGTCGCAAGTTGTGATAAAAAGTTTCGCGACAGGAAATTTTTTTAGAAGACTCCCTAAATTCAGACATACAAGCGAGCAGCGCCGAGCCGGTCGGGCCGGACGCCTATGCGAACAGTCGAATGACGCTCGGACGCAAGAAACGACTGAAACGACAGTTCATCATGCCCGCGCTCAGGTGCTTGCGGTTTTTTTGTTGAAAATTTGAAGTAAAACGCCGTTCCTGAAGCTGGGTGCATGTGACTTGGATAAACAGTTTGTATAAACATATCCAACTATAGCTGATTGGTTCTATGCTGACTGATGCGTGCATTCCATGCAAGCGAAACTCCGCCTTCACAGCAATTCCATGCATAGCAATGCATGTCTCCGCCAATCAGCGCTGGTTGGATATGTTATAGAGTTACGACTGCATATTTTTTGCCCATTCTCCACCCACACAGACAAGCGGCGCCAATCGACTCGGCGTTCGTCGCCCCGCTGACCGAGTGCCACTGGCGCTGTAAACTGTGCAACGGCGACATCATGGCCGCCGTCATATCGGCCGGCGCCATCCGGCATTTCCGTTCAAAGCATCCCGCGAAACTGCACGACATTCAGTACGAGCTGTGTCGGGCGCGTCTGGAGCGCGTCAGTGATGGGTGAGTCGGGGGGGGGGGGGACAAAAGCAGGATTATTGGAAACCATGAAAACATTGTTTTGGAAGAGGACTCGAGTTTTTTTTTAATTTGAAAGTCGCTCAAAAAAGAGGAAACGTGCTTGGATTTGAAGGTTCTATTGTTTTTTAGTCTTACTGAGCAGATGGTGAAATCACGGAAAGATTGGTTTCAAGAGTGCAACATCAACACACCTGATTCGTTAGGTTTCGGTTTCCATGAGGCTCGACAGACCGAAAATCTCACGCGTCTGAGAGTCGAGAGACCGGTTGTCCACCAGACGAGATGAGTCAGCAAAAAAGTCTGCCAGACGAGACAAATCCTACCAACCCCAGTATTCATCACCAGTTCCACATTTTTTTGCATGTATTTCTGCAGCTGCATGGAGTTCATCAATCCGAGCACGGTCGAGTGTCTGCTGTGTCGCATGTCCTATCCGCTGCATGTGCCGTTCAACATCTGCCGCGCCATTCGCCATCTGAAAGCGAAACATCGCACGTTGATGCCCGAGTACGCCGGCGTCGACGAGGACACGCCGCCAAAGGGCGCGAAACGCAGTCGCCCGATCAAGGTGGAACTGCCGTCGAGTGCGGCGGCGGCGGCAGCGACGATCGCTGAGCTGGGTGCATACAGACACGCCAGCAAGATGGTGGTGAGCGGCGGCGTGGGCGGCGTTGTTTTGTTTGATTGGGTTTATTGTCTTTGTGTGTTTTAGTTAATAATGGGCGTTTTTTGATTGGTATTCTGAGTTCGGTTTCGAACAGAACGGATGAACTATTGGCTTTTTTGGTGTGGATGATCATCAGCGTGTTGATGCTTCATTTGACCTTTGTGTGTTACTTTGATCGTCAGAGGATGAGGTTTTTGTGATAGAAGTGAGGTTTAGCCGTTTAGCTGATGATAGAAGTGAGGTTTAACCGTTTAGCTGATGATAGAAGTGCAAGTGAGGTTTAGCCGTTTAGTTGATGATAGAAGTGAGGTTTAGCCGTTTAGCTAATGATAGAAGTGAGGTTTAGCCGTTTAGCTGACTACCAGGTTTGAACTTGACTGCCAACACAACAAATTCTGCGTTGTGTCGTGGAGCAGGGGATGTGTTTGTGATCTCGCGGAGGACCAAATGATAGTTCCTTTTATGCAGGGTTGAGGAAAAAATATACGTTCCAAAAATGAACTGTGTTGTAATAACGGGGACAGCAGAGAAACATAAACGAATAGCAAAATTATGCATGTGGTGATTTGGCCGATCGCGCAACTGGTGTTGACCTAGGTTTTTTTTTCAAAAATTCGGTTCTGCAATTTGCAGAAATTTGGTAAAAAATTTCTGCAAATGAAATTTGGTTTCTGCAAATATCAAAAACATGACGAAAATGGTTTTTGTGCTTGTTTAATGTCGTTTTTTTTTTGTTCTGAGCATCATTTCTTAACGATGCTCAGAGTTGCAATTGCCAATTGCATCGTTTTACCGCAGAATTTTTAAAGATTCAGAAAAAACACCAAAGCCAAACCAGATTGCCAAACCAAACAAATCAGCAATCATTCGTTTCAAATCAACAACAACAACACAATCAATATCAAATGAAAACCCTCATTGCACAAATTTCGCAATCAAAGCGATGACTTCGGTCGGTTCGACGTTCTCAAAGGTGCAAAGGTGTTCGGTTTGATTTTGTATCGCCTCTTTGTTTTCATCCCCAGATACTGCATGCTTGCCTGCAGTTATACTCGGACCAGGGAATTGAATTCGTTCGCATTTGAATCGTTTCCATTCGTCAGCGATACTGCCCTTGCCCGGCAAAATTGATGAACAAAACTAGTGCAGATGCAGCAGATCGGCATTTCCGTACGCCAGCAGCTGTTCAGATCGATCTATCTCAGAAGGTAGAATATTTTGGCAGCCTTGAGAACACTGTGCGCGTAGAGATGTAAGGGTCAAAAAAAATTTTTTTTTAATTTAAAAAAAAAGTAAAAAAAATGAGCATTTTTTTTTATTAAAAATTTTTGAAATTTTTTCTTTAATGTGCCCTGAAAATGCCGTTTTTGGCATAATTTTTCGAAAGTTCAACAAAAATTTTCTTTGACTTTACCTTGTCACTTAGTCTTCAACGCTGCAGGTGGTATTCTGGATTGATTTATCGACTGTTTTCAGCCTTGGTGAGTGATGATCGACTCGCCCATTGAAGTACTTGAGCGTCGCAAAGGCTAGTTCAACAAATTCCGATGTCGCTAAGGTGAGATAGAAGCAGAGAACTCACATTTACGCATCGTTTTTCAGGATCTCGAAAGGTGGAAATTGCACTGTCTGCCACTGCAAGCGTAACTTCGTTGGTTGCTCGTTGCTGTTTCGCCTCGTGTCGTCAGCATGATCACACCGGTTTGTTGTGGAACTTGTTTCCATGTTATTTGAGGTGAATTGAGAGGCAAAACACGAGACGTGATGTCGTCGGTGGGAAAATGGGGTCGCCGAAACCAAGTCTGAAATTTTCACCCTCCTCCCATATGAGTGGGGGTCATATGGTAAGTCGGTGGCTCCTCAGATGGTGATATTCGGACTCCCTGAAAAATTCTGAACAACTTTCATTTAAAAAAAAATTTTAAAAAAAATTAAAAAAAAAATAGAAAATTTTTTTTTCTTGACATCTCTACCCCCCCCCCCTTCGAAAATTGTTTTGGGCCCACGGTACTGGTCAGGTTTTGGGGGGTGGGTGTCGCGTGACCCCCCCCCCCACCCCCCCCATGCGAAGGTCTCGGGTGCTCTGGGGGGGTGTACCCCCTGGGTTTTTTTTTGCAGAAAAACGTCGGTTTTTTGCAGAAATTTTGGACCGTTTGCAGAAACTTTTTAGCAGATTTCTGCAAATTGCAGAAACAGATTTGTATACAAACTTTGGTTCTGCAATATTCATTTTGTGCTTAGCGCTTGACTGAAGTTTCACATCAACATGGAAGAAATTTCAAATAGTTTTTTGTCAAAAACAGCTGTTTCGGCGGTTGCTATAGCGCAATGATTGGCGTTTTGTTTTGCCTTCGTAAATAAAATCAAAGTGTTTCAAATTTGAAAAATAAAACAGAATCAGATCACATCGAAAATTATTGTTTGCTGTAAGGCATTCTGTTTGGTGTTAGAATGAAGTGATCCATCATCCACACGACACAACAGAAGATGCAAAAATAAGACATTGGCGGAAATGCGGCGCGCAAGTTTGTCGTCGAGCTGGTCCAGAATCTCAGCAACCTATTCGAAGACGCGCACTAGAGATGTAAGGGTCAAAAAAAAATTTTTTTTAATTTTTTTTTTTAAAAGTAAAAAAAAATGAGCATTTTTTTATTTTTTTTATTAAAAATTTTTGAAATTTTTTCTTTAATGTGCCCTGAAAATGCCGTTTTTGGCATAATTTTTCGAAAGTTCAACAAAAATTTTCTTTGACTTTACCTTGTCACTTAGTCTTCAACGCTGCAGGTGGTATTCTGGATCGATTTATCGACTGTTTTCAGCCTTGGTGAGTGATGATCGACTCGCGCATTGAAGTACTTGAGCGTCGCAAAGGCTAGTTCAACAAATTCCGATGTCGCTAAGGTGAGATAGAAGCAGAGAACTCACATTTACGCATCGTTTTTCAGGATCTCGAAAGGTCGAAATTGCACTGGCTGCCACTGCAAGCGTAACTTCGTTGGTTGCTCGTTGCTGTTTCGCCTCGTGTCGTCAGCATGATCACACCGGTTTGTTGTTAAACTTGTTTCCGTGTTATTTGAGGTGAATTGAGAGGCAAAACACGAGACGTGATGTCGTCGGTGGGAAAATGGGGTCGCCGAAACCAAGTCTGAAATTTTCACCCTCCTCCCATATGAGTGGGGGTCATATGGTAAGTCGGTGGCTCCTCAGATGGTGATATTCGGACTCCCTGAAAAATTCTGAACAACTTTCATTTAAAAAAAAAATTAAATTTTTTTTTTTTAAAGAAAAAAATAGAAATTTTTTTTTCTTGACATCTCTATGTGCGCGTCTTCGAATAGGTTGCTGAGATTCTCAACCAGCTCGACGACAAACTTGCGCACCGTACCTCCGCCAATGTTTTATTTTTGCATCTTCTGTTGTGTGGATGATGGATCACTTCATTCTAATTCCAAACAGAAAGCCTAACAGCAGACAATAATTCGATTTGATCTCATTCTGTTTTATTTTTCGAATTCGAAATACCCCGATTTTATTTACGAAGGTGAAACAAAACGCCAATTATTGCGCTTCAGCAACCACCGAAACAGCTGTTTTTTGACAAAAAACAGCTGTTTCATGTTGATGTGAAATTTCAGTCAAGCGCCAAGCACAAATTGAATATTGCAGAACCAAAGTTTGTATGCAAATCTGTTTCTGCAATTTGCAGAAATCTGCAAAAAAATTTCTGCAAACGGTCCAAAATTTCTGCAAAAAACCGACGTTTTTCTGCAAAAAAAACCAGGTGTTGACTACCCACTTTTCATCCCAGGGTGGATAGTGCCGCCATCCACCAACTCACAACAACAATTATTGAACAATCCGAAAGTCATTGACATCAAGATTCCACGCAATGTGGTCAACACAGTTGATTAAACCCAGTTTCAAGCCATTACCAAAATAAAGCCAATCGGTGCCCCAATACAAAAAAATGACACTGGATTAACCGCAGAGCATGAAACGAGTCACGTGAATCGGGTGACTGATCGCAGTCTTCAACCGGTTCACGAATTCAATATGTTAAAGGGCAGGGTTCCTATTGTTAATGCAAGATTTCTAAAGGCCTGTGCAGACGTACGCCGACGTACGTTAGGTATGAACGGTAGTTTGCAATAACACGAGACCAAAGTGACGTGACGTGCCGTACATGCTTACGTCTGTATGAACGGCAGTATGCAATAACATGGGACCTGAGGTGACGTGACGTGCCGTGTCGTATGCGCATACGTTCGGTATAAACGGGCCTTTAAGTCAAGCGAACAGCTTATCCCTCAACAACACCGTCGTCCATTCAATCATAAGCACAGTACCGCCGGTTAGCGCAGCTCCGCCGAGCAGAAAATACGCACCGACGTGTTGCATAAAGTGGACGGGTCGAATCTTTCTGTTGCGTTCAGTGCGCCTTCTAATACAAGCGCGATATTCGGTCGGTGTCGATTGCTCGTGCGTGCAACAATCCGTCACCGTACCACGCAGTTCGTAGCGTTTTCGAATCACTTCGGGCACCCTGCCACTCGCTTTGATCGCCGCGTCGATGCGGTCGATTAATGCGGGCGTGACCCGTGAAGAGTTGCGCGAGAACAGTATCACCGATGGCTCGATCCCGAGTTCCGGCAGCGGTAGAACGCGTGTGCCGCACCACTGGGACGAGCGTTGGTTGGCCTTGAGTGGGTGGTATTGGGAAAGATTTTGTTTCTGGATAAAATTATGCAAAAATCTCTTTTAATAAGGTCGCGAGTAGCGAAATGGTGGTACATTTCATTTTGGGATAACAAATCTTCACGTACATTGAACTCGTACAATGCGAGCACATGCGAGCCGCGCTGAACGTGCTTCTTGAAATCGTTAGTGTCAAGAGTACTCCGAACAAGGATCGGTGGATGCTGTTGTAGTGCTTTGCGCAATTTTCGTTCGTCTGCTGTCAGCAGCGTCTGTTCTTCGTCCATCACCCATTCGAGCCAACTATAATCCGCCACAGTGACCAGTTTACCATGACCCGCTTCAAGATAGTCTGCCAGTTCGGCTAAATTGTTGAACGGATACTGTGTTCTATCAATGAGCAACTTAGCCAGTAGTCCGCCGCGGTACAGTGCCGCGAAGATCATCAGGAAAAAACTGGTCCAGGCCGTCCATTTGGCGCTACGTCGAATGACGCGACGCTGTGGTTTAGGCAGCGTAGACAGTTTCTTCGTTCGTGTCTCGACGAAGAAGCCGTTGATCTTGTGAAACAGCAGCACAGCAATGATACAGAGCCATGTGAGCACGTCGTACACGGTGCCCAACCGGATCGCCTGAACAACAATGTCCGCGTTCGCCTGCTCGCTAGCCAAGATCGCGAGTCGATCGCTCATGGTCGGCAGTGTCACGGTTGCGTAGAATCTCTTCAATCGTTTCGGTGTCGGCGACAAATTCGCTACGATAGCGTCAGCCGCGCCACTCTCCAGCACTCGAAAAGCGTCGGTGAACAAGGAGACGCGTGTGCCGTTTAGGATCGCTTGAAATAACGGGTCCGTGTTCAGATCGTGCACTGTGTATGGTAGTCGAATTGCGTGCATTATGGCGTGCAACGTTTCACTTACGAATCCCGGAAATTTACACGATGGCGTTTTTTCTAAATTCGATTGCAACGAACAAGCCATACGAAATGGCTCGAGTGTGCTCGGATAGATCAGACGGATTGGTTGCTGTTCACTCATTTTTCTTGTGGCCTTGCGTCGTCAGATAATCTTCATTCTGTTTCTGGTTTCTGTTTCTGATAAGGTTTCTGTCACTGCGGTTGACGCAATTTCCGAAATGAACGGAGGCGTTTTTTGCGAAGAGTTTTTTGTTACAAGTGTCAAAGTGGAATGAGTTGTTTACTTTTATATTCCGTTTTGAGCTTGGTTGTGAACTGTTTCAATTCAATTACATTACTTGAATGGATATCGGTTGGTTTTTGTTTGTACAATGATATTTCAAACACGTTTTGCAGTATTTACAAAAGAGACAAAATTTAGAGCATATGTGTGGCCAGCCGAATGCTAGCGAGAGTTTTCGAAACTTCAGCATTTCACCATTTGAACCAACTGAGGTGATGAAACCCGTTTTTAATGTATTGAAGCTCAGAAAACCAGTAAACGCAGGTTAGCATAGAGAACAGTGGAGTGGAATATCTTTTGAAGAATGGACTCAATGAACCAGACAGAGACGATAAACATAAAAACATAAAAACGAAGGAAATGATTACTAAATTCAGACCAAAAATAAATCAGTAAACCACCAAACTCGGAATACACTCACGAACAATCTCTAATTTTCAAGCGTGCATACAAATTAGTAAAAATACGTTTCACGGATGCACATAAATACGGTTCACTGATGGTCCTTTATCTCAATTAGTAGCAGCAAGAAATTGAACCAGCTCCCTTATCTCGTAAAAATACAGATGCCCATTCAACGAGAACGACAGTACCTCCGGTAATTGCGGCTCCCCCGAGTAGAAAGTACGCCCCGACATACTGTATCATGCGAACGGGTTGAATCGGTTGTTTATGTGTTGCTTGCTTTTCCGCACAATCACTATCTGCTTTGCTGGTATTGGTTGTTTTTCGTTCATGCGCGCAGCAGTCCACATTAGCGCTACGCATTTCGTAGCGTTTTCGAATTACCCCGGGCACTCGACCACTCGCTTCGATCCCCCAGTTGAAGCGATCGATTAACTTGCGATTAACCCTGGAAGAGTTCCGCGAAAACAGCACCGCTGTTGGCTCGGATGGCCACTCCGGCAGTTCCAGAACTCGTGTGCCGCACCAATGTGACGATAGATGTTTTCCCTTTGTGAGTTTAGAGAAAAGGTTTAATTTGAGTTATCTGGTAAATGACTGAGTATTATTAAGTTGGTAGAAATTATCTAATCTTTCGCTGCGAATTACCGCACCTTCTCTCGTACTTGAATGGAAAAAGTGCAAACCAACCTCGAACTCGTACAACGCGAGTACATGCGAGCCACGCTGGACCTGTTTTTTGAACTGCACAATTTTGGGTGCACTCGAAACGGTAACTGGTGGATACCGCTGAAGTGCTGTGCGCAATCTTCGTTCTCCTTCGGTCAAGACTGTCGTATCATCGGACATCACGACCCACTCCAGCCAGCTATAATTAGAAACTGTGACCAGTTTCGCATTGCCCGCTTCGAGATAGTCTGCCAACTCGGGCAAATTGTTGAACGGGTATTTTGCTCGATCTGTTAGTAGTTTCGCCAGCAGTCCTCCTCGGTTCAACGCCGCAAAGATCATTAAGAAAAAAGCTGCTCCATGCCGTCCATTTAGCGCTACGCCTAATGACGCGACGCTGTGGCTTTGGCATGGTCGAGCATTTTTTCTTCTGTGTCTCAACGAAGAAGCCGTTCAATTTGTGGAACAGCACAACTGCAACGATACCAAGCCACGTGACGACGTCGTAGACGGTGCCCAAATTGAGCGCCTCGTCCACGATGTTCACGAATTGCGACTGTTCGCTGGCGACAATTACCAGTCGAGCGCTCATGCTCGGCAGCGACATAGATGCGTTGAATCTTTGTCATCGGTTTGGCGTTGGCACTAAACGTGCCGCCACAGCGTCTGCCATACCACTTTCCAAAACGCGGAAACAGTCGGCAAGCAAGTTACTATG
>JASANC010004209.1:0-14261 GCA_030248135.1 Theristus sp. LFF4_11
GCCATGTATTGCTGATGCAGAAGACGCAACGTCATTCCCGGATCAGTGATGTGCCCCTCTCGAACCACTTGCGTCGCGAACACTTGCGTCCGTGAGCGACAAGCCGACACTGCACCTGTTCACACTCAGCCAACACGTCGTGCGTCTCCTTGCGCGCCCATCGTTCGCGGCCGAACTCGATGTCCCTGCTCGAGTGCACCAGCATCGGATGCAGCCGCACCGAGCCAATCAGCGGGCGGATCACGGTGGCGAACAAATGATTCTGCCGGGCGGCACGGGCACCGTCCGTCGAGTGGTGGTGCACGGAGAATTGTTGTCTGCAGAAAAGACGGTTTTTTGTTACAGCGTCCGCACCCGACCGAGCCCGCTCGATCGGTCAAATTGCGTCACTACTTTTCCAACCTGTTGGGCGATGAACAACAACAACAACAACTGTTTTTGGTCACTCTTTCTTCACGACGTTCTCGTAGTTTCAACTATCTAAACTGAAAGAACGCAAGCCTCGCCGCCGGTTTCCATGTCGCGTGTTTCACCGGGTCTCCATTCTCAATCCGTCCTTGTGGTTTCGTACCATTTCAAACCAGGAATCGGTAACGATGGTGCTTGTGATAATCAGAAAAGTTCTGTTTTCTGTAACAACCTCCATATTCAAAAAGCAATGTGATCAAATGCAAAACGAGTGCTCACTTGAGAAACGCGAGCGTATTGCACGGATACATCGCATACAGCCGTTGGAAGTACGCGCGCAACGCCCACGCCAGGTAGTCGCCGTAGCAAGCGGGTGGCGGCGGCGCACTCTGTCGCTGCTGCGCATGTGCCAGTGTGTCGCGCGGGCGGTGTTGTTGTTCGCAGACGTTCGCAAACACACTGGCAGCACGCAGCAGCAACACGAGCAGGTCCGTGTACTGTGGCACCGTCAACAGGACGGCACGTGGCAACAGTGAGCACAGCGCCGTTAGACCCCCGACCAGCGTCATGATCTGCTCGCTCGTGGTGTCGTGCTGCTGGGCGGAGTCGGAACATGGTGTACGATTGGAGAAACATCTACAGTGGAACTCTAAATTATAGGCAATCAGCTGATTGGTTGGTGGTCACGTGCATGTTTGCTTGCCGGCATTGCTGTGGAGCGCCGTCCGTCGTTCTGCATAGAATGCATGCATCACGTGACCACCCACCCCCACCAACCAATCAGCTGATTCCCTATAATTTAGAGTTTCGACTGTATTCAACAGTTTACATTGTGCAGTTTACAAACACGGTTTTGTAACCGTGCAAAGCATAGCCGTGCGACGGTCTAGTGAAACGTGGTGTGCTTTTGGCGCCATGCGGCTAACGGAGATTTGCAATGATGCAAATGCACCACATGACCGCAAGCGCAATCGCACCAAATTCCAGCACACCGTCGCACGGAGATGAAAGACCAAACAACGCATTTAGACCAGCCAACCAGCGCCAAGCTTCACAGATTATGAAAGGTGACGACAAAAATTGCAAGACAGCTTGGCAGTTCATGTTGTGTTCAGTTTGAAACAATTTCATGTTGCTCGAGTTTAACTGAAAGTGAAAAATAACCACCTCAGTCGATTAAACAACCGAACTCCAAAAACCAGACACCTTTTCTTTCGCCGACAACAGCTTCACTAAACTCGTGTAGAACGAATGCTGCGTCAATTTCGGCAACCAACTGGACTGCGCGTGCACGACGTAATGTAACAGGGTGATGCACGCCACAGGGTGCGCGCGAAGGTGCTCGTTCATGCGGTCGAGGAGAAACTGGAGCAAAAGAGAATTGCACAATGGCTGCGTGGGCTGTATTGGTGGCACGTCTGCATGTGCGGCGTGAACAAGTGGGGCGTGTGATGTGGCGCTGCGTGCCTTCGACAAAAAAGGCGAGTCGAGCACTGAAGTGCTTGCGTTGGCGTGTGGCCACACGCATATATGAGTAAAAACGATGTTCAACGTCAGATTTGATAAAAATTAGGTCTGGCTGATGTTTCGTGCTGCCATTACCACCCTCGGCGCACGTCGCATTTTTCAGACTGTGCGGTCTGGCGACTTGTCGAACTGGACGAGCCACGGACTTCGCTTACCGGGCGAAACCGCAAAAAAAACAGTGTCCAGTCCTCGCGGTGTCAGTCCGCCCGCAACGCACAAAGCAAAAACTGAAGTGCTTGCACGTTGCACCGATTGCCCATTGACATTGTTAGACGAATACAATATGAGAATGGCGTTTTGTTAAAACGATTTTTTTCGCAAACGCCAATCACTGCAAGCACTCAATTTACTTCAATGCGACTGGTAATCAAAAAGGCGTGTGGTGCGAGTGTCTCACCTTTTCTTGCGGCTCACGAATGAGCGAGAGCAGCTCGAGTGGTCGCGTTGATTTCGTCTGGATGAAATAGTCGACGAGCCCAACGATGACTGCCTCCGGTGCCGCTAACACACCTGCACAAAAAAAACGAGAGAGAAAATTACCGAAATAACCGTACAAAACGAAACAGTGTGCATGCGGACGTCAAATTTGTCGCGAAAAGCCGTAAACTCCGATAAAACTGTTTGAACAGCATGCACCACGAAGGAAGTTCACGTGCGCTTCGGTGCCATTCCGTTGCACCGACCGGCACCGTCGACCGGCAACAAAATAACCACACATGTTGGCTGGCTGTGGATTTGACAAACGAAAACTCAACGCAGCAGCGAACCCTCGCGCAGCGCCGTGAACGCTTCGTTGCCCGTTTCCAAATCGGTCGAATCGACCAAGCGCAGCAGATCGGCCGGATTGTTTGAAATGGATGCGCATGCGCTGCTGTCGCCGCCGTCGGTCGCCGTCGTCGCTTGTTGCAGTTTAGTTTTGTCTTTTCGATTCATTTCCATTCTTTCGATGAATCAGGTTTCAGGTACTGGCTAAGGACAGTAGCGAAAGCGGGACCTCGGGTGAGGGGGGGGTGTTTGCCTAATTTTAGAGGGGGGGGTCAGGTGCCTTCTCGGTGAGGGGGGGGTGCACGGGCAGCACACCCCCCAGAGCACCCGAGACCTCCGCGTGGGGGGGGGGTGGGGGGGTCACGCGACGCGGCGACACCCACCCCCCAAAACCTGACACTGGACCATCCACACCCCCCATCGAAATTTGCTGGACACCCCCCCCCCCCCCCCCCCCCCCCCCTAGATGGACCTAAGTACCAGTGACACCCCCCAAAAATTTTCTCGGACCACCCAAAAATCATGAATTTTTGCTCAAAAATCATGATTTTTTGTCTTTAAAGTCCATAATATAAGCTAAATATATGATAACTTGACATTCTTCATTGTAATTTCAAAGATTTTGCAGCAAACTTTCGCGTTTTTCCTTCAAAATTTGAGCGAAAAAATCTCATGGGTGGGGTGGGGGGTGTGCACCCCCCCAGAAATTTTTCTACAATAGTGCACCCCCCCATGGCCCACGCCTGGGGGGGTGTCACTGTACCATGACTGACACCCCCCCCCCACTGAAAAATTTTCGGCACCCCCCCACGTGACATAGTTGTTCTAGGGGGGGGGGCCTGGGGGGCAGTACCGAAGGCGAAAGCAAATTTTCGAGGGGGGGGGTGTCGTCACGTGGGGGGGTGCCGAAAATTTTTCAGTGGGGGGTGTCAGTCATGGTACAGTGACACCCCCCCCAGGCGGGAGCCATGGGGGGGGTGCACTATTGTAGAAAATTTTCTGGGGGGGTGCACACCCCCCCACCCCACCCATGAGATTTTTTCGCTTAAATTTTGAAGGAAAAACGCTAAATTTTGCTGCAAAATCTTTGAAATTACAATGAAGAATGTCAAGTTATCATATATTTAGCTTATATTATGGACTTTAAAGACAAAAAATCATGATTTTTGAGCAAAAATTCATGATTTTTGGGTGGTCCGAGAAAATTTTTGGGGGGTGTCACTGTTACTTAGGTCCATCTGGGGGGGGGGGTGGGGGGTGTCTAGCAAATTTCGAGGGGGGGGGTGTGGATGGTCCAGTGTCAGGTTTTGGGGGGTGGGTGTCGCGTGACCCCCCCCCACCCCCCACGCGGAGGTCTCGGGTGCTCTGGGGGGGTGTACCCCCCACCTAGGGTTAGGGAAAAAAAAAATCCGGATTTTTTTTTAAATTAAAAAAATTTAAAAAAAAAAAATTTTTTTTACAAGTTAGGTTTGTTCGAAGCGTCTCGTCGAGCTGAGTTCATCTAGACTATTTTCAGAACGATCCGGAAAACTATAAGAGCGAAAATCGTGTTTTATTGAAATTATGTCCATTTCATAGAGGGAAAGTTGCATTTTCAACAGTAAAACAGGACAATTTTCGACGTGTACTTGAATATTGAACCGTTCTTAGTTGTTCCTCTTTAGAAAATTACCAAAATTTGACTGTGTTCAAAAATTCCTGTTTGCTGTAGCTAAGTCGGCAACCCCTGTCGACCCGGTCGCCCCCCCCCCCAAGACACTTACTTTCAGGTTCAACCAGCTATGCTATCTGCCACATGGCGAGAGCCCACTCTTCAAATCATCGTATCGAAAACACGTACCATGATTTCGCGATCACGTTGCGGGCAACTGACAGACGCAAGTTTAACACGTTAGTTTAGCTCAGCACGCAAGTTTTAACATGTGGCCATGTTATCGGGTATCTGAAAAACGGTCGTGTGATGTGGTATTAACCAACATCCCCGCTCCAATTGTTTAACAATATATCGCACAACTCCATTGTAGACCTATAACGTACGCCAATCAACAAGATATCATGTTCATCTCATGGCCTACCGACTGAAAAAACATGTTCTAAGTTGCAAGAAAACGATTTCTGAAACGATATTTCAATTCAGTTAAGTCATTTCAACGCTAAAAATTGACTCTAGAAGTCATCCAAATCGAAAAACATGGAGTACGTCGGTCAAAATGACCAAATAATGACATGTACCTGAGCACACAAAGAAGTTGGGAAGAAAATTTGGTTTGAACTTTCAAAAAATTATGCCATAAATCGAATTTTCAGAGCAAAGTAGAAGAAAAATTTTTCAAATTTTTTTTTTAAGTTTGAAAAAAAAAATCCAAATTTAAAAAAAAAACGAAAAAAAAATAAAAAAAAAAATTTTTTTTCAAAGCCCCTAACCCTACCCCACCCCCCCTCGTCTTCGGTACTGCTGGGGGGGGGGCCGGCCCCCCCAAAAAATTTTCGAATCTATCTCTATCAGACAGGTTTTTTCGGCTCAGCTATTATCTATCTGAAAAAATTTCTCAGCCAGCTATCTATCTGAAAATTTTTGTCTTCGAAGACATAAAATGAGTCAATTTTTGACCAAAATGAACCATTTTTGCTTGTAATTCTTGAAAATTTCGCTAATTTTAGGTAAAATACGCGTTTATACTTGATTTTTAGTGTATTTTTAGCATTATTTTGCTGTTTTATAGCTTTCTAGCGTTTTAGCTATCTATCTATCAAATTTCAAAATTTTGACCGGCCCCCCCCAAAGTCACATGCCCCCCCCCCCGCGGCCCCCCCCAAAATTTTCCAGCTATCTATCTGTCCAGAAAATTTGCTCCAGCTATCTATATCGGCCAGTACCGTGGGCGGGGGGGTGGGGGGGGTACACCCCCCCCCGAGCACCCGAGACCGGCGGGTGGGGGGGGGGGGTGGGGGGGCACCGTGCCACCCCCCCCCCTAAAACCGGGCACCCCCCCCATCGTACCCCCCCCCCCCCCTCGAAAATTTGGCCGACACCCCCCCCCACCCCCCCCCATGAAATTTTGTCTGGCGCACACCCCCCCCCCCCCCCAAAATTTTCTGCACACCCTAAATTTTTTTTCGAAAATCATGATTTTTTGTCTATAAAGTCCATAATATAAGCTGAATATATGATAACTTGACCATCTTCATTGTAATTTCAAAGATTTTGCAGCAAAATTTAGCGTTTTTCCTTTCAAATTTGAGCGAAAAAATTTCATGGGGGGGGGGGGGGGGTGGACCCCCCCCCACAGAAAATTTTGAAAAAATGCACCCCCCCATGGGACCCCCCTGGGGGGGGTCCCACGTTACCATAGGTTGGACCCCCCTCACTTTTTGGTCGGCACCCCCCCCCACGGTACCACACCCCCCCCCTCGAAAATTTTTTTGGGCCCACGGTACTGATATCGGCCCCCCCCAACCCCTCGGCTCTGGAACAACTATGCCACGTGACGACACACCCCCCTCGAAAATTTGCTTTCGCCTTCGGTACTGGGGGTACACGGGTATCTGCCCGTGCACGGGCAGGATTTTCGGCTGAGGGGGGGTGGACCCGGAGTGCTACATTATGAAAGAAATGCACATGCATCTTCATCAAAAATCCATTCCACTGGTACGGGTGCAGCGGCTGCACACGCATAGCATCTACTCATGTGTGGGAAAGTATCGGGAACCCATTTGTAAACCTTGTCGATGCGGAAAATGGACCAGAAAACAAATCAGAACAATGAACTGATTTCATTCAGCGTTGCATTATCAGTCTCTCCTTCAATTCACCATTTTGTATTGTTCAAAAGGTTGTGAGCTCTGTGTCTGTCTGTCTGTCTGTCTGTCTGTTCCCTCTGCCATAGTGCGAGCAAAAAAATTGACAATGTGTTGTCCTGTTTGACGTGAGGCATACAAATAAACTCGATTGAATGATTTATGATAAACGGCTAAAATCACTTTTCAGTGATATTTTCTTGTCTTTTATGCCGTTGCGTTTGTTCAGTTCAGAGATCCTCCGTCTTCAGAGACGAGATTTCCGTCTGCGATTGCTGTCTGTTTGGATTGTACCATGAGTGAGTTTGGCTGCCACAAATTTTTAAATGATAGTGCACAAAGTTTTGAACAATCGATCGAATGTGCATCCAGAATTTTTGTGGTGCCTCTGGTGCAACCACCAATCAGGGCCCGATTCGTTTTTCATTTGTTTTTCTGTGCCAACCAATCAGGGCGCAATCAACCAACCAATCATTAAAACTTCTGTTTATGGTCATCATGGTCTTGTGCAACGTGCAAGCAATCACCGTGACTTGTTTGTTTTTCTGGGTCAACCAATCAGAGCGGCCTTTCGCAATTGGGATGGCAAACAACGGCCGAAAGCACACGAATGGCGCCGCTTTAGTTTCTTCACTACGTTCCTTTATTCACGAAGTTGCAACAAGGAATTGCATTTTCTCTCTTTGAAAACCAGAGCGTGAATTATAAGCAATCGCGCTTCAGTGATAGACATTGATGTTTTAGAAAGGTGTGCCAGCCAATTCATTTCTAGTTTTCTTTCATTCAGTTCAAAGCGAAGAAAATGTAATTCCATGTTGCAACTTCTTTGATCAAGAAAAGTGGTGAAGAAGCAGAAAACAAAGCGGCGCCGTTCGTGGGCTTTCGACCGTTGTCCGCGATCTCAATGGCGAAAAAGGCCACCCTGAATGTTTGAACCAGAAAAACGGTGATTGTTGAATTGTATTAATGAATTGAATTGCTGTTGGTTGCACGTTGCACTGGACCACGACGACCAGAAACAGACAACATAAAGGATGGTTGATTGGTTGATCGCACCTGATTGGGTAGCCGAGGAAACAAACAAGAAAACGGGAATCTAGCACGCTGATTGTTGGAACAGGAAAACAAATGAAAAAGAATCTGCACGCTGATTGGTGGTTGCACCTGGCTGCCACGACGAAAAATTTCTGGGCGCACATTTCGATCGGTGGTTCAAAACTTCGTGCTTGCACTAAGGAAGAGGGAACAGACAGACAGAGCTCACAGCTAATACAATTAAAAAACTGGTGAGTTGAAGGAGAGACTGATATGTAATGTAACGGCGAATGAAATCGGTTCATCGTCCTGATTTGTTTTCTGATCTATTTTCCGCATCGACAAGCTTTACAGATGGGTTCCCGACACTTCTCCACAGGTGGGTAGATGCTGTGCGTGTGCAGTCGCTGCACCCGTGCCAGTGGAATGGATTTTTGATGAAGATGCATGTGCATTTCTTTCATAATGTAGCACTCCGGGGGTGGACCCCCCCACCCCCCCCCCGCACTTTCGCTACTGGCTAAGGAAGAGCCCATGCCGCCATGGGCGGGCAGCCAAAACTCGCGTCAGTCTGTGTCTGCGGTCCAAAACTGATTATTCCGACGGTGCAGTTCAGTACCGAAGACGAGGGGGGGGGGGGGGTACACTCCCCCCCGAGCACCCGTGACCTCCGGGTGGGGGGGGGGGGGGGGGGGGTCACGCGACACCCACCCCCCAAAACCTGACACTGGACCATCCACACCCCCCCCCTCGAAATTTGCTAGACACCCCCCCCCACCCCCCCCTAGATGGACCTAAGTAACAGTGACACCCCCCAAAAATTTTCTCGGACCACCCAAAAATCATGAATTTTTGCTCAAAAATCATGATTTTTTTAAAGTCCATAATATAAGCTAAATATGTGATAACTTGACATTCTTCATTGTAATTTCAAAGATTTTGCAGCAAAATTTAGCGTTTTACCTTCAAAATTTAAGCGAAAAAATCTCATGGGTGGGGTGGGGGGTGTCGTGTGCACCCCCCCAGAAAATTTTCTACCATAGGGCACCCCCCCATGGCCCACGCCTGGGGGGGGGGGCACTGTACCATGACTGACACCCCCCCCCACTGAAAAATTTTCGGCACCCCCCCACGTGACGACACCCCCCCCCTCGAAAATTTGCTTTCGCCTTCGGTACTGGTGCAGTTGGTTTCAAAGTTTAAAGTTTACTAGCCTATTGACCCGACTCCTTCAACTCACCAGTTTTTTAATTGTATTAGCTGTGAGCTCTGTCTGTCTGTTCCCTCTTCATTAGTGCAAGCACGAAGTTTTGAACCACCGATCGAAATGTGCGCCCAGAAATTTTTCGTCGTGGCAACCAGGAATGGAACCACCAATCAGCGTGCGAATTCTTTTTCATTTGTTTTCCTGTTCCAACAATCGGCGTCCTTGTTTCCCGTTTTCTTGTTTGTTTCCTCGGCTACCCAATCAGGTGCGATCAAGCAATCAACCATCGCTCCATACTCTTTGTTTCTAGTCGTCGTAGTCCAGTGCAACGTGCAACCAGCAGCAATTCAATTCATTAATACACGTCAACAATCGCCGTTTTTCTGGTTCAAACATTCAGGAGTGACACTTTTTCGCCATTGAGATCGCGGACCTTGGTCGAAAGACCACGAACGGCGCCGCTTTGTTTTCTGCTTCTTCACCACTTTTCTTGATCAAGAAAGTTGCAACATGGAATTACATTTTCTTCGCTTTGAACTGAATGAAGGAAAACTAGAAATGATTGACTGAACTACCTTACAAAAACATCAATAAATATCTTTGAATAGCGATTTTTAATACCCCATGCTAAAGTTTTCAAAAAAAGAAAATGCAATTCCATGATACAATTTCGTGAAGGTAGAGAAAAAAAGCGAAAAAACTGATAAAAAAAAATTCAATTACTTAAAACCGTTGATTGCCATCCCAATTGGGGGAAAAATTGCTAATTGATTGACCCAGAAAAAAAAACAAAACGAAACTCTGATATTCCCACGCATTGCTCTAGATCATGATCATTTGCATAAACAGAAGTTTTAATGATTGGTTGGTTGATTGCGCCCTGATTGGTTGGCACAGAAAAACAAATGAAAAAACGAATCAATTAAAGAATGGAAATTGCACCAGATAAACCTTTTTTATTGAGGACGATCATTCTTTCGATTGTTCAAAACTTGTGCACTATCGTACTGGCAATGACGCTCACTTTCTGTCAAACAACGCTGTCTGAACATCATCTCTGAGACCCGGAAGATCTCTGGGCAAAAGACAAAAATATCACTGAAAAAAAAACGATTTTAGCCGTTATCATAAATCATTCAATCGAGTTTATTTGTCCGTGCTGGCTACATTGTCAATTTTTGCTCACCTGCTGAAACGAACAGGTATTTTGAAGCTTCTAACACTTTGAGCTGTACAAATGGTGAATGAGGAGAACTGGCAATGCAACGCTGAATAGGCCTACAGTTCCGTATTTTGTTGTTTTCTAGATAGACACAAGCTCTTGACTCACCACGTGAGTAGATATGCTGTGCGGCCGCTACCTACCGTAGATGGATTTTTGATGAAGATACATGTGCTTTCGCCAATGGCACTCGGATCCACCCCCCCTCGGCCGATCCCCTGCCCGTGCACTACGAAAGCGAGAAGTGTATGAAATCACCACGTGTACCAGTGGAGATACCGTGGAGAGCCCAAAAAAATTTTCGAGAGAAATTGTGGTACCGTGGGGGGGGGTGCCGACCAGAAAGCGGGGGGGGGTGCAACCTATGGTCAAATGGGACACCCCCAGGGGGGGTCCCATAAAAGGGGGGTGCATTTTTTCAAAAATTTCTGTGGGGGGGTCGACACCCCCCACCCTCCCCCCCATGAAATTTTTTCGCTCAAATTTTAAATGAAAAACTCTAAATTTTGCAGCCAAATCTTTGAAATTACAATGAAGATGGTCAAGAAATTATCATATATTCGGCTTATATTATGAGACTTTATAGACAAAAAAATCGTGATTTTCGAAAAAAAATTTAGGTGTGCAGAAAATTTGAAGGGGGGGGGTTCCCCGACAAAATTTCATTTTTTTTTTTTTTTAGAAAGTAGGCCAAATTTTCGAGGGGGGGGGGGGTACGTGGGGGGGGTGTACTTATTTTTAGGGAAATTGACCCGGCGTCTCCGGAGCAATACAGTCGCCCCCCCCCCCCACCCCCCCCCCCCCGCCCACGGTACTGGCCGATATGGGTAGCTGGAGACTAGGTACTGCAGATAGACTAGATAACTGGAAAAACACGGGGGGGGGCGCGTGACTTTGGGGGGGGCCGGTCCAAAATTTTGAAATTTGATGGATAGATAACTAAAACTTTAAACTTGCTCAAAACGGCAAAATATGCTAAAAAAACACTAAAAATCAAGTGTCGGCACGTGAATTTTTAAAATTAGCGAAATTTTCAGAATTTTTAAGCAAAAAATGGTTCATTTGGTCAAAAATTATTTATGATATTTCGAGACAAAAATTTTCGGATAGATAGCTGGTAATTTTCAGATAGATAACTCTTCGAGCCGAAAAATTGTCCTGATAGAGATAGATTCGAAATTTTTGAAGTGACAGCAGTACGAGACGGGAAACGGGCCAGAGATGAAAAAAAAATTGTTCTTATTTTTTTCGTTTTTTTTAAATTTGGATTTTTTTTAAACTTAAAAAAAATTTGAAAAATTTTTCTTCTACGAAAACTCTGAGAAATTCGATTTTGCATATTTTGAAGTTCAAACCCAAATTTTCTTCCCAACTCTTTTGTGTGCTCAGATTTTATGTCATTATTTGGTCATTTTGACCGACGTACTCCATGTTTTCGATTTGGATGGCTTCTAGAGTCAATTTTTAGCATTGAAATGACTTAACTGAATTGAAATATCGTTTCGGAAATAGTTTTCTTGCAACTTAGAACATGTTTTTTCTTTCGGTCGCCCATGAGACGAACATGATATCTTGCTGATTGGCGATATCGTTATAGGTCTACAATGGAGTTGTGCGATATTATATTAAGCAATTTGAGCGGGTGATGTTGATTAATACCACATCACACGACCGTTTTTCAGATACCCGATAACATGGCCATATGTTAAAGGCTGCGTGCTGAGCTAAACTCACGTGGTCGCCTTGCGTCTGTCAGTTGCCCGCAACGTGATCGCGAAATCATGGCACGTGTTTTCGATACGATGATTTGAAAATTGGGCTCTCGCCATGTGGCATATAGTATAGCTGGTCGAACCTGAAAGTAAGTGTCTTGGGGGGGGGGGCGACGGGTCGACAGGGGTTGCCGACTTAGCTACAGCCGGCAAGAATTTTTGAACACAGTCAATTTGGTAATTTCTAAAAACTTTTAAGACGGTTCAATATTCAATGATTGCCGCACGTCGAAAATTGTCCTGTTTTACTGTTGAAAATGCAACTTTCCCTCTATGAAATGGACATAATTTCAATAAACTACGATTTTTCTCTTATAGTTTTTTCCGGATCGTTCTGAAAAACCAATCTAGATGAGCTCAGCTCGACGGGCCTTCCGACGCACCTAACTTGTAAAAAAATTTTTTTAAAAAAAATTTTTTTAATTTAAAAAATCGTTTTTTTTCCCCTAAGCCGGGGGGGGGGGGGACCCTACATACAGTACGAGACCTCCGTGGGGGGGGGGGGGGGGGTCACCGCGACACCCACCCCCAAAACCTGACACTGGACCATCCGCGCCCCCCCTCGAAAATTTAGCTAGACACCCCCCCCCCCCCCCCTAGATGGACCTAAGTAACAGTGACACCCCCCAAAAATTTTCTCGGACCACCCAAAAATCATGAATTTTTGCTCAAAAATCATGATTTTTTGTCTTTAAAGTCCATAATATAAGCTAAATATATGATAACTTGACATTCTTCATTGTAATTTCAAAGATTTTGCAGCAAAATTTAGCGTTTTTCCTTCAAAATTTAAGCGAAAAAATCTCATGGGTGGGGTGGGGGTGTGCACCCCCCCCCAGAAAATTTTCTACAATAGTGCACCCCCCCCCCCCCATGGCCCACGCCTGGGGGGGTGTCACTGTACCATGACTGACACCCCCCCACTGAAAAATTTTCGGCACCCCCCCCACGTGACGACACCCCCCCCCCCCTCGAAAATTTGCTTTCGCCTTCGGTACTGCCCCCCCCGCCCCCCCCCCCGCGAGGCGAAAGCAAATTTTCGAGGGTCGTCACGTGGGGGGGGGGGGGGGGGTGCCGAAAATTTTCAGTGGGGGGGGGTGTCAGTCATGGTACAGTGACACCCCCCCAGGCGTGGGCCATGGGGGGGGCGGGTGCACTATTGTAGAAAAATTTCTGGGGGGGTGCACACCCCACACACAACCCATGAGAATTTATCGCATAAATTTTTAAGGAAAAACGCTAAATTTTGCTGAAAAATCTTTGAAATTACAAAGAAGAAAGTCAAGTTATAATATATTTAGCGTATATTATAGACTTTAAAGACAAAAAATCATGATTTTTGAGCAAAAATTCATGATTTTTGGGTGGTCCGGAGAAATTTTTGGGGGTGTCACTGTTACTTAGGTCCATCTAGGGGGGGGGGGGGGGGGGTGTCCAGCAAATTTCGAGGGGGGTGTGGATGGTCAAGTGTCGAATTTTGGGGGGTGGGTGTCGCCGCGTCGCCCCGTCTCGCGGAGGTCTCAGGTGCTGTGCTGCCGCCCCCCTGCCGAGAGGCCTGAGCCTCCTGAGTAGCTGGGATTACAGGCGACCCTGCCAGTTTTCACTGCTGATAAAACAGCAGTACTGAAGACTGATTCATCGAAGGTAGTATAGTCGAAAAAGACAAAACTAAACACCGGCAAACGGCAACGGCGGAAGCTTTCGACGACGTATTGGCAATGCGCCGTCCATTTCGACAATCCGGCCATTCTGCGCTTTGTCATTTCGACTACGATTTGAAAACGAGCAATGAAAGCATTCACAGCGCCTTCTTTGTGAGGAAGGTCCGCCTTTGCATTGAGCGTTTGATAAATCCACAATAAATGATATTTTGATTTGCCGATCATTGTGCCGGTAATGCAGCAGTATTTTCCAGCTTTTTACGTGAGGCTTTTCCTTTCGTGGTACATGCTGTTCAAGCAGTTTTATCGAGGTTTTTCATGACATTGACGTCCGCATGCTTTTGTGCGATTTGACATAGGACTGCTATGATTTTTTTTTTGTGCAGTGTGTTAGCGGCACCGGAGGCGATCGTTGAACTCGACTAATCGAACGCGACCTCATTATGCCAAACAGATAGGACACAAGAAGGTGAGACACTCGCTCACACGCACACATTGAGTAAATTGAGTGCTTACAGTGATTGGCGTTTGCGAAAAAATGGTTTTAGTCTGTAGATCCCCAACAATGTCAATGAGCAATCGAGAAATTGCAACAGTACTGTACTTGGTTTGCTGCCACTGTTTTTTTGCAGTTCGGTGTCGTCCGACGACGTCATCGCATTTTGTCGTTTTTTCGCGCCAGCTGCGACACGCCAACTTTTCATTCGACCTTTTTGTCGAAGAGCTGCATCACACGCCCCACTGTTCCGCCGCAGACGTGCTCCGCCAACCGGCACCCCACGCGGCCGTGTATTGCGCTTCTCCTTCGACCGCGAGCACCTTCGCGCACTGTGGCGTGCGTCACCCTGTTGAAGCAATAAATGACG